>JAOCZM010000264.1:1197500-1202328 GCA_026122235.1 Vinca minor
GTTTAGGGTTTAGGGTTTAGGGTTTAGGGGTTTAGGGTTTAGGGTTTAGGGTTTAGGGTTTAGGGTTTAGGGTTTAGGGTTTAGGGTTTAGGGTTTAGGGTTTAGGGTTTAGGGTTTAGGGTTTAGGGTTTAGGGTTTAGGGTTTAGGGTTTAGGGTTTAGGGTTTAGGGTTTAGGGTTTAGGGTTTAGGGTTTAGGGTTTAGGGTTTAGGGTTTAGGGTTTAGGGTTTAGGGTTTAGGGTTTAGGGTTTAGGGTTTAGGGTTTAGGAGTTTAGGGTTTAGGGTTTAGGGTTTAGGGTTTAGGGTTTAGGGTTTAGGGTTTAGGGTTTAGGGTTTAGGGTTTAGGGTTTAGGGTTTAGGGTTTAGGGTTTAGGGTTTAGGGTTTAGGGTTTAGGGTTTAGGGTTTAGGGTTTAGGGTTTAGGGTTTAGGGTTTAGGGTTTAGGGTTTAGGGTTTAGGGTTTAGGGTTTAGGGTTTAGGGTTTAGGGTTTAGGGTTTAGGGTTTAGGGTTTAGGGTTTAGGGTTTAGGGTTTAGGGTTTAGGGTTTAGGGTTTAGGGTTTAGGGTTTAGGGTTTAGGAGTTTAGGGTTTAGGGTTTAGGGTTTAGGGTTTAGGGTTTAGGGTTTAGGGTTTAGGGTTTAGGGTTTAGGGTTTAGGGTTTAGGGTTTAGGGTTTAGGGTTTAGGGTTTAGGGTTTAGGGTTTAGGGTTTAGGGTTTAGGGTTTAGGGTTTAGGGTTTAGGGTTTAGGGTTTAGGGTTTAGGGTTTAGGGTTTAGGGTTTAGGGTTTAGGGTTTAGGGTTTAGGGTTTAGGGTTTAGGGTTTAGGGTTTAGGGTTTAGGGTTTAGGGTTTAGGGTTTAGGGTTTAGGGTTTAGGGTTTAGGGTTTAGGGTTTAGGGTTTAGGGTTTAGGGTTTAGGGTTTAGGGTTTAGGGTTTAGGGTTTAGGGTTTAGGGTTTAGGGTTTAGGGTTTAGGGTTTAGGGTTTAGGGTTTAGGGTTTAGGGTTTAGGGTTTAGGGTTTAGGGTTTAGGGTTTAGGGTTTAGGGTTTAGGGTTTAGGGTTTAGGGTTTAGGGTTTAGGGTTTAGGGTTTAGGGTTTAGGGTTTAGGGTTTAGGGTTTAGGGTTTAGGGTTTAGGGTTTAGGGTTTAGGGTTTAGGGTTTAGGGTTTAGGGTTTAGGGTTTAGGGTTTAGGGTTTAGGGTTTAGGGTTTAGGGTTTAGGGTTTAGGGTTTAGGGTTTAGGGTTTAGGGTTTAGGGTTTAGGGTTTAGGGTTTAGGGTTTAGGGTTTAGGGTTTAGGGTTTAGGGTTTAGGGTTTAGGGTTTAGGGTTTAGGGTTTAGGGTTTAGGGTTTAGGGTTTAGGGTTTAGGGTTTAGGGTTTAGGGTTTAGGGTTTAGGGTTTAGGGTTTAGGGTTTAGGGTTTAGGGTTTAGGGTTTAGGGTTTAGGGTTTAGGGTTTAGGGTTTAGGGTTTAGGGTTTAGGGTTTAGGGTTTAGGGTTTAGGGTTTAGGGTTTAGGGTTTAGGGTTTAGGGTTTAGGGTTTAGGGTTTAGGGTTTAGGGTTTAGGGTTTAGGGTTTAGGGTTTAGGGTTTAGGGTTTAGGGTTTAGGGTTTAGGGTTTAGGGTTTAGGGTTTAGGGTTTAGGGTTTAGGGTTTAGGGTTTAGGGTTTAGGGTTTAGGGTTTAGGGTTTAGGGTTTAGGGTTTAGGGTTTAGGGTTTAGGGTTTAGGGTTTAGGGTTTAGGGTTTAGGGTTTAGGGTTTAGGGTTTAGGGTTTAGGGTTTAGGGTTTAGGGTTTAGGGTTTAGGGTTTAGGGTTTAGGGTTTAGGGTTTAGGGTTTAGGGTTTAGGGTTTAGGGTTTAGGGTTTAGGGTTTAGGGTTTAGGGTTTAGGGTTTAGGGTTTAGGGTTTAGGGTTTAGGGTTTAGGGTTTAGGGTTTAGGGTTTAGGGTTTAGGGTTTAGGGTTTAGGGTTTAGGGTTTAGGGTTTAGGGTTTAGGGTTTAGGGTTTAGGGTTTAGGGTTTAGGGTTTAGGGTTTAGGAGTTTAGGGTTTAGGGTTTAGGGTTTAGGGTTTAGGGTTTAGGGTTTAGGGTTTAGGGTTTAGGGTTTAGGGTTTAGGGTTTAGGGTTTAGGGTTTAGGGTTTAGGGTTTAGGGTTTAGGGTTTAGGGTTTAGGGTTTAGGGTTTAGGGTTTAGGGTTTAGGGTTTAGGGTTTAGGGTTTAGGGTTTAGGGTTTAGGGTTTAGGGTTTAGGGTTTAGGGTTTAGGGTTTAGGGTTTAGGGTTTAGGGTTTAGGGTTTAGGGTTTAGGGTTTAGGGTTTAGGGTTTAGGGTTTAGGGGTTTAGGGTTTAGGGTTTAGGGTTTAGGGTTTAGGGTTTAGGGGTTTAGGGTTTAGGGTTTAGGGTTTAGGGTTTAGGGGTTTAGGGTTTAGGGTTTAGGGTTTAGGGTTTAGGGTTTAGGGTTTAGGGTTTAGGGTTTAGGGTTTAGGGTTTAGGGGTTTAGGGTTTAGGGTTTAGGGTTTAGGGTTTAGGGTTTAGGGTTTAGGGTTTAGGGTTTAGGGTTTAGGGGTTTAGGGTTTAGGGTTTAGGGTTTAGGGTTTAGGGTTTAGGGTTTAGGGTTTAGGGTTTAGGGTTTAGGGGTTTAGGGTTTAGGGTTTAGGGTTTAGGGTTTAGGGTTTAGGGTTTAGGGTTTAGGGTTTAGGGTTTAGGGTTTAGGGTTTAGGGTTTAGGGTTTAGGGGTTTAGGGTTTAGGGTTTAGGGTTTAGGGTTTAGGGTTTAGGGGTTTAGGGTTTAGGGTTTAGGGTTTAGGGTTTAGGGTTTAGGGTTTAGGGTTTAGGGTTTAGGGTTTAGGGTTTAGGGTTTAGGGTTTAGGGTTTAGGGTTTAGGGTTTAGGGTTTAGGGTTTAGGGTTTAGGGTTTAGGGTTTAGGGTTTAGGGTTTAGGGTTTAGGAGTTTAGGGTTTAGGGTTTAGGGTTTAGGGTTTAGGGTTTAGGGTTTAGGGTTTAGGGTTTAGGGTTTAGGGTTTAGGGTTTAGGGTTTAGGGTTTAGGGTTTAGGGTTTAGGGTTTAGGGTTTAGGGTTTAGGGTTTAGGGTTTAGGGTTTAGGGTTTAGGGTTTAGGGTTTAGGGTTTAGGGTTTAGGGTTTAGGGTTTAGGGTTTAGGGTTTAGGGTTTAGGGTTTAGGGTTTAGGGTTTAGGGTTTAGGGTTTAGGGTTTAGGGTTTAGGGTTTAGGGTTTAGGGTTTAGGGTTTAGGGTTTAGGGTTTAGGGTTTAGGGTTTAGGGTTTAGGGTTTAGGGTTTAGGGGTTTAGGGTTTAGGGTTTAGGGTTTAGGGTTTAGGGTTTAGGGTTTAGGGTTTAGGGTTTAGGGTTTAGGGTTTAGGGTTTAGGGTTTAGGGGTTTAGGGTTTAGGGTTTAGGGTTTAGGGTTTAGGGGTTTAGGGTTTAGGGTTTAGGGTTTAGGGTTTAGGGTTTAGGGTTTAGGGTTTAGGGTTTAGGGTTTAGGGTTTAGGGTTTAGGAGTTTAGGGTTTAGGGTTTAGGGTTTAGGGTTTAGGGTTTAGGGTTTAGGGTTTAGGGTTTAGGGTTTAGGGTTTAGGGTTTAGGGTTTAGGGTTTAGGGTTTAGGGTTTAGGGTTTAGGGTTTAGGGTTTAGGGTTTAGGGTTTAGGGTTTAGGGTTTAGGGTTTAGGGTTTAGGGTTTAGGAGTTTAGGGTTTAGGGTTTAGGGGTTTAGGGGTTTAGGGTTTAGGGTTTAGGGTTTAGGGTTTAGGGTTTAGGGTTTAGGGTTTAGGGTTTAGGGTTTAGGGTTTAGGAGTTTAGGGTTTAGGGTTTAGGGTTTAGGGTTTAGGGTTTAGGGTTTAGGGTTTAGGGTTTAGGGTTTAGGGTTTAGGGTTTAGGGTTTAGGGGTTTAGGGTTTAGGGTTTAGGGTTTAGGGGTTTAGGGTTTAGGGTTTAGGGTTTAGGGTTTAGGGTTTAGGGTTTAGGGTTTAGGGTTTAGGGTTTAGGGTTTAGGGTTTAGGGTTTAGGGTTTAGGGTTTAGGGTTTAGGGTTTAGGGTTTAGGGTTTAGGGTTTAGGGTTTAGGGTTTAGGGGTTTAGGGTTTAGGGTTTAGGGTTTAGGGTTTAGGGTTTAGGGGTTTAGGGTTTAGGGTTTAGGGGTTTAGGGGTTTAGGGTTTAGGGTTTAGGGTTTAGGGTTTAGGGTTTAGGGTTTAGGGTTTAGGGTTTAGGGTTTAGGGTTTAGGGTTTAGGGTTTAGGGTTTAGGGTTTAGGGGTTTAGGGTTTAGGGTTTAGGGTTTAGGGTTTAGGGTTTAGGGTTTAGGGTTTAGGGTTTAGGGTTTAGGGTTTAGGGTTTAGGGTTTAGGGTTTAGGGTTTAGGGTTTAGGGTTTAGGGTTTAGGGTTTAGGGTTTAGGGTTTAGGGTTTAGGGTTTAGGGTTTAGGGTTTAGGGTTTAGGGTTTAGGGTTTAGGGTTTAGGGTTTAGGGTTTAGGGTTTAGGGTTTAGGGTTTAGGGTTTAGGGGTTTAGGGTTTAGGGTTTAGGGTTTAGGGTTTAGGGTTTAGGGTTTAGGGTTTAGGGTTTAGGGTTTAGGGTTTAGGGTTTAGGGTTTAGGGTTTAGGGTTTAGGGTTTAGGGGTTTAGGGTTTAGGGTTTAGGGTTTAGGGTTTAGGGTTTAGGGTTTAGGGTTTAGGGTTTAGGGTTTAGGGTTTAGGGTTTAGGGTTTAGGGTTTAGGGTTTAGGGTTTAGGGTTTAGGGTTTAGGGTTTAGGGTTTAGGGTTTAGGGTTTAGGGTTTAGGGTTTAGGGTTTAGGGTTTAGGGTTTAGGGTTTAGGGTTTAGGGTTTAGGGTTTAGGGTTTAGGGTT
>JAOCZM010000265.1:0-72820 GCA_026122235.1 Vinca minor
ATGATCCTAATGTGCTTTTAATTGATATGTATGATCAATTGAAAAATGTGCAAAGCAAAAACAAAGATATGAAGCTTAAAATCGAATCTTTGCTTGTCAAGGATCTAAGTTGGTTGGATGAAAATAAAAAGTTGTGTGATGATGTTAATTGCTTGAAATGTGAAAATGATGATCTTATTACTACTTGCAATACATCTTCATTACAATACATAGAAGCTTTGTGATAAATTGTCATCTTTAGAAAACAAGCTTGTTGAATTTGATCTTTGAAAAACAAAGTTAAAGACCTTACCTTTCTTGTTGAAAACTTTACAAAGGGTAAGAAAAATCTTGATCAAATTCTTGGCATGCAATGTGCTTCTCTTGATAAACATGGCCTCAGGTTATATCACTAAACATGTTGATATTGCTAGCTCTTCGCTTAAACCTAAGAATCATGTTGTAAATGCTAGGATGTCACATAAAGCCAAGTAGTTATCTTGTGCATGCTAAAAATTCTTCTAAGCCACATATTTGTTGCACATATTGTGGAAAACATGGTCACACAAATGCTAGATGCCATGTTAGAGTTAAGATCGAAAGTGGGAGTTAAAACTATTCGGGAGAGTTAAGCTTAATTCAACTAACCCCCTCGACCCAAACAAAAGTGGGTACCAAAAAGCTTTACTCTTCCCTTTAGTTTATAAAGTTATTATTAGTTAAAGGAAGCTCCTGCTCTATGTTGTTTCAATGTGTATGATCTTGTCACATAAGCTGATAGAAGCTATGCTTGTCAAAGGAGATGTGCCAAAAGATGAAATTCAAAAGCACTCCTTAACACTTGATTCTCAAAGCTCAAATGTTAATCAATTGGAGAACCAAGTTGCTTAAATGCAAAGAGCAATGCATCAAGTGATGACAAGAGCCTTAGTATAAATCCAATATCTTCATCACTTGGTAAGAAAGCAAAGGTATCAAAATCACCTTCTCTTAACACTTTAATATGTTTAAGTGTTTTTGATATATATATTTTTATATATGCTTGCTCTTATATATGTTGCATCTCACATTCTTGAATTTTATATTTATATAGTTAACCTTTAGCATGTTCTAGTCCAGGTTTATTTAGCTAAGGTATCTATGAGATGTAGCATATGCAACTTGATTGATTCTTGTTTTGTCATGTCATATTTATCTAAGAATCCATCTAGTTGTCTTGGTTTTTGATTTGCATGATCCATATGCATATTTGTGTTACTTGAGATATTGAGTTAATCATGAAGGACCTTTAAAAAGGTACCATATTTGTTCTCAAGAATTCCTTGTAGGTAACAAAGAGTTCTAAGCTTCAAGAAGAAGATATGAACTACAAGGAATGGCACAAAAGAGGAGATTGCTTTCATCTCATCAATCAAGGATGAACAACAAAGAAAATGGAGCAATCACATGTCAACCTCTCAATGAGCTTCAAATAGTAGTGATGATCATGAAATAGATCACACAAAAGGCCTCTATGGACTTGTTGATAAAGAAGATCAACCAAAATGGTAAGAAGTCCAAGCTCAAAGAGCATTGAGGTACAAGGCTTAACTCATCCCTTGTAGGTGATCAATGTTTTGTTTTTTTTATCCTTTTGTGTTCAATTTATACCCCCTCCCCTCTTTTATTTAGTGTCTTATGCTTTGGGGGAGTTTGTATATGCTATGTTTAGTTTTTACTTGATCTTTGTTGCATATAGGGGTGTTGGTGTGTTTATATTAAAGTCTATAGCATTAATCTTATGTGGTTGATCGTCTAGATGCTTGACTTAGGATGTAAACTCTATATGTGATGTTTGCTCAATTGTCTTATTGTACATCATCACATCACTTGTTGGCTTGCCTTTCATCTTTTATATCTTATAGCCAACTTGTGTAAGTTATTTTGGAAGTTATATGTGTTATAAATGTTTATGTCTTTAATTGGTATCACATATACTCTCCCTTAATAACTTTGAGATCATATTCTTCATTTTCTTATCCATTGTGATCTCATTATAGTTTTTGGTTAGTATCACTTTAAGAGTTGCTACACTCATTTAGCTAACCATTAACTTGTTAGAGGAATGTACTCAAAGTGTTATCTTACACTTCCTCTACTTCTTTTGGTTGTGATACACATGTGCTTAACTTATGAATTCATGGTATCACTTCCACTAGTACTTTGTTAGCTATATTTTCAAACGTGTGTTACAATTGGCTATATTTACAATCGGTATCATGTTTTACAATTGGTCAATTGGTATCAAACTTAGTTTTATCTCAAATAGCTAACATCGTATGTTTTATAAACGGGGAGATTGCGCTTAAAGGTTATATTCCTTATCTCCTTTGTTTTTAGCTTAGGTTGATATTCTTTTTGAGCCATATATAACCATCTTTATATTTATGTGTCATTATGGACTCATTGTATTTTGAAATCAACCAAGCTTATTCAAAAAGATCATTCTTCAGATAATTGGTGTATTAACTTTGCTTGTGCTATGAACTGTTTATGTTTTTGCAAGTACACCCTTATATCTTTGGAGTTTGAAGTCTTTTTTATTATGCCAAAGGGGGAGAAAAATAGTGTATTAATCTTGCTAAAATGGTGTATTAATCATGTTTTTTATCCTTTCCGGCATGTTTTGAGGGGGAGCTTTTTATATATCTTATGTCTCAAAACATATTTAATGGAAGGAAGGAGGAAAGGAGGTTGGTTGGGAAATAGGGCTCTTCTAAGAGTCCTAGATTATATGGCAAAAAGAAGTTATCATGACTAAGTGCTTTTGTCTTCATTGGTTTTATCTTTTAAAGCACTAGTCATTGCTCTTAATTGATCTTTAACTTTTTGCCATGCTTCCTTGTTCTTAATTTTGTCCATATTCTATCTTATTACATAAAAGTTTGTCAGAATAAAAAAGGGGGAGATTGTAAGCCCAAAGGGCGAACAAACTCAGTTTTTGATATTGGACAAACTTTTGATGTTGTGTCTAATGATCTTAATCTTTGTGATAGAATATCGGAACTCATTATGGAAGCTCTAAGTACTTCAATCAAGCCATTGGAATCAAGATTCAAAGTTATGCAAGGCTCATTTATCAAGATTGAAGATTGAAGACTTAGGTTTGGTTAGTTTAGCTTTGTCGTCATAAGTCGTTATCTTATAAAGCTCTAACCAAAGCTCTCATGAACATAAGCTCTACATGTGTTCGTATTTCAAAAGGCTAAGTTTCAAAATGATCCTTACATGTGTTCGTATTTCAAAAGCCTTTGATTTCAAAGTATAAGTCTTTTAAAACGGTTTTCTAAATGCTCTTACTTGTTACATAATGAGAAAACTTTTTAGACTTCAATAGATTTCAAAACGTGTGAAAAATCAACATCTCTCAAAGCTCAGAAGGTCGGATCAACCGAAGAGAAACTGAGAGTTGAGATGTTTTGGTTCGGTCGACCAAAGGGGTAGGTCGGTCGACCGACCTATGGTTCGGTCAACCGAGGTCTAACTTGGTCATCCGAGGTGTCTTGCTTCGGTCATCCGAGGTCCAGTTCGGTCAACCGAACACTGCGGGGAACTAGCCGTTATTTGACCGTTGCAGAGTCGATTTTTCAGCATATTTTCAAATGTATAAACACTCTAAAGCCGAGAAATGGTTAGACAACGCAAAAGACTTGCACATAACATTTACATTGATTTCTTATCAAGTCTAAACACTCTCAAAGCAAATACACTTCATCCTTATGATCTAAATCATTGAAGAGTGTTGTTTCAAAAGCAAGACAAAGTGTGTGCTACTTATGTTCAAAGAGCTTATCATTGTTGTACTTCAAAGGTAATATCTTTCACTTAGAAGAGTGAACAATCTTTGTATTAAACATTCTTATTCCCTTTCTTAATGATTGGGTAATTGTTGTAAAAGTCCTACTTAGTGTGGGCAAGCTCTTAGTGAGTTTTTCTTGTGTGGTTGTGTTGTAAAACTCTTAGTGAGTTAGCCACAAGTGTAAACATTCTTCTGAGTGAAGTTGTTTAAAATCCTTGGGTGCGGCTCAAGGTAGTGGATGTAGATTCTGAGTGAGTCGAACCACTATAAATCCTTTGTCTTGTTGTTGGGTTTTGCATTGCTTTTATTCATCTTGCTCAAACTTACACTAGCATTGCAAAGAATAGAAAAAGTTTCCAAGATTGATTAAAACCCAATTCACCCCCCTCCTGTGTTTTACAGATGTACTTATAAAGCGTAGACTAATCTTCCTAAGGTCTTTAAGCTGATTATCTTCTTGGAGCTTTAAATTAGAAGCCTTTGATCAGCATCTTCTTGAAGTGTTGAAGTCCTATAACAATCTTGAGTTGTAGTGCATTGGACTTCACACTTCTTCTTGGTCATAGAGCATACAACTTCATTCTTCTCTTGTTGGATTAAGTAGCTCTTGACATATTGATCTTCCTTCTTCATGACTTTACAAGTACTTCCACAGCATGTGGATTGACTTCAAACTTGTGATATGGAGTCTTGCAAAGCGTAGCTTCCTTGTGTGTCTGATTATACCATTGGTGTACACAAGTAGCTATCTTACCATTTCCATCAATGTTGATGTGAGTGCTAAGGATCCTATCATTTAGAACACGCTCACACAAACATTAGAACTATCAATGGTTTGTTATCATCAAAACAATATTGATCACAATAGCCATTTTTTATTTTATTTTATGTAATGTGCAGAATTTTATTGCCTTGGGCAGTTTGCCAAGAAATTACATCAATATAAGGCCATTTCGCGCCAATTGTGCAGCCATGGATACAATGTGAAAAAATAGGAATGCTAAACTATGACATTAGTTCCTAAGTAGCCGAAGTTGTGGGGTCCCTGATTGTTCTAATCAGCATAGGCCTTTGATCTTCAAGGGAAGTTGATCAAAAGCCCTATAATCACAAGTCCTGCGCGAATCACACGCTTCATTTGCCAGACAATCCGCCACTTGATTGGCCTCTCTATAAATATGTATCATCGTGTTCATGTTCAATAACCACGGAATCTTTTGGAACAAACCATATAGCCTCCATGATGTTATTGACTTTCGCTCTATTGAATCACAAAGTAATTTAGAATCAGTCTGAACCAAAATTGTAGTAACACCAAGTTCCGATGCTATTTCAAGACCCATCAGTAAAGCTTCCATCTCCGCCACCGTGTTCGTCTTATATGTCCCGAGATACCGCTGGAAGGACGCCACAAAATCCCCATTAGGACGCCACAAAATCCCCTGCAAATCTCGGATTTCCCCTTGATGCTCCGTCAACATTCAAAACTAGTCCTCCAAAGTTAGCCCGCAACCACTTCACAACTCGAACAGAAGTTCGTTGTCCCAATAACGTCATCCGAGTACCAATGTATACCTTTAACAAGTCAGCGGCCTTGAGCAATTGCTTTATATAATACTCGAACTCACGCAATAATTCCCTTTCAGTAGCTCGTTTCCCCTCCAACAAACTCCTACCTCTAAAATCGCATGTATATCTCGCCATCTACCATGGCCTTTCCACCACAAAAATTTCACCAAAGAGAAAGGCAAATCCATGTGTAAATTTCCCAAATGACCACATATATTAGACCACAAACATCTATCAACTCGGCATTCCAGAAATATATGTACAAAGCTATCTGTTCCAAAACCACAAAAACATTGAGAGGCTAAAGACACCCCCAACCTTGTCTTACCTCATCTAAAGCAAGATATCGGTTGAAAAATCTCCACATGAACACACGCAACGCCATTGGAAGCTTTGGTGACCAGATTATCTTCCCTGTTCTTTGTACTTGTATAGAGGCAAGTACTAAAGTAGTGGTGAAACGGCCTCCATTATCCAACATCCATATCCACCTATCCGGGCCATTTCCAATCACCACCCGCGGCAAAGAGGCTTTCTGGGCAGCGCTTAGCACTTGGGTCGCCAATGTCCATCCTGTTGGACCGAGGTAGGTTCGAATCGGATTCCCCCTATCCAACTCCACTATGTTTCGCTGCCCCTGTAGGCAAACAACCATTAAATGTAAAATTTTCAAACCAAAATGATGTATGGCCCCCACTAATTAGTAGGCATATGTATGATTCAGCATGTGATATAACTTTTAACATCCGTCTCCAAACAACCGAAACTTCATTGGCTCGGGCCACTAATATCGGATGGGAGACAGTCGAACAATATTTATCAAGCACAAAATCCCTCCATATTGAATCCATAGTTCGAAATCGCCACCACAATTTATATGAAAAAACTATTTGAAGAGCTCTCAAGAAATATATACCAACACCATTTTGTCTGACTCCATTGCATAGACGTTTCCAAGATATCCAATGTCGTTTATTGCCATGTTCTGATTGCCCCCATAGGAAATTTTCTAGAATGCTCTCTACATCATCAAGCACTCTCATTGGCGGATTTGCTGAAGCTAAAATGTAGAGCGTCATCGAAAAAAGTACGTGCTTAACGAGAATTAATCTGCCGCCGAAGCCAAGTAGTTTCTGTTGCCAACCCCAACTCGCAACGTTAATTTGTCTATCAAAGGAGCGAAATAAGAGATCTTTGCTCTTCCTACAAATAGAGGGCAGCCCAAATACACAAAAGGAAATGAGCCTTGTACAAATCTAGTGACCGTCTCTATCATATGCTTGTGACCAATCTGAGTTCTATTTGATACATAATAAGAGCTTTTGTTAGGATTTATTTTTTGCCCCGAAGACATCTCATACCTTCGAATAAAGTCTATCAAATTTTGCAATCCCCGCTTCCTCCATTAATGAAAATGACCACATCATCCGCATAGGATAAATGTGAAACCACCATTGATGACCGCGAAACCACATACGGTTCTATTGACCTTACCCCTACAAGATGATCAACATCCAACGTTCCATCCCACATAATCCAGATTTTCTAACACTATTCCCAAAACTGGAATCAAAACTCAGTCTGCGAGTATAAGTCAGCAAATCATCTAAACCAACCATATGCTCCAACAACACCAAAAGATTTATATTATGACTAAGTTTTTTAATGCGAATATTAGCAATTGTACTGTCGTTTGCAATTCCCCGAATATTCCAAATTATCCAATTCATCATAAACATAATTGTGAAACAATTAAAAGTAGCCATTAGTGACTATTGAGTAAAAGAGGTTACGCCCTTCTGAGCTAGGCGTGGTGATAAAACATTAGCCCTTCGGGGTTACAATCTTCCCCTTTTTTATGATGATAAAACATTGATGCAAATGTGAATAATATACAAAGTATAAAACATTAAAGCACATAAATATGCATGCATGAGATAAGGGTATGTAGGATCTAGGCAAGTAGATGTTTTAAAAAAAAAATTCTACTCCTCCTATTTTAAAGAATCCCTTATCTCTCCCATTTTGCAAAGTTCTTAAGCTTTATTGATGAAGAACCATGAGGTACTAAGTACCAAAAGGTTCGACAACTTTGATTGTGCTGGATCTTTCTCTAATTCTCGAACTAGTTTCTAGGGAATATAATCAACGCAACGCTAAGGAAGGCTAATTATCAATGGAGGCTGAAACACCACAACAAGATAAACTAATCTTGTTGATACAATAACTCAAAGATGAATGAATTCTTAAAAGAAATTCATACATGAGAAGCTAAGGAATAACCTCACCAAAATATCAATATATCTAACGTAAGAAATATGTAGGCTGAAGCATCTCTTAAATAGAGAGTTTTCGGTTCCCAACAACAAATAAAAGAAGAGTCCTTGAAAAAGTAGGACTCTTGGAAAACAACTTGCTATCAAGTAAACTACCTAAACAATATAATAGAAAACATGTCCTATTCTCTTGTTTCTAAGTGGCTAAAACAACTAACAAAGCTGAAAATTAACTAACTAGGTGAAGAGTCCTAATAGATGTGGGACTCTTAACAACTAGATAACCAACTATGGACCACATGTCCTTTATTATAGAAACTACTTGCTATTACACACCTAAATACTCTAAATAAAGTAAATAACAAAGCTAGAAAATAATTAAAGTCTAGCATAGACTTTAATTGTAAAAAAGACTAAAACGTCCTTTAATTTCGTCCCAATTCTGGACAGATTGTTGGATCAGGTTGCGCGACGATTTAGGACACCAAGCTGGCAGAATCTGATCTTGTGGTCTTCATAGAAGTTGTAGGTATGCCTCTTATCTTTAATATACAACTGGAATCAGGTCAATTGGATATATATATATATATATATATATATATCGAAAGTTATGATCATTATACCAAAATGTCGCAAAGCTGTCCATCAACTTGTAAGATTACTAAAATGCCCTTCTTAGCTTCTTTGCTTGATAGGGCCTAATTATACACTTGTGAACCTTGAGAGGCTGCCTTGCACTTTATATTCTATGTGTAACTTAGCATCCTCTTTGTACTTTAATATACGAACTAATGATGTAGTTATTCGATTCATGTTCCATTGGATATATATATATATATATATATATATATATATATATATATATATATATATATATATATATATATATATATATATATCGAAAGTTATGATCATTATACCAAACTATCGCAAAGCTATCCATCAACTTGTAAGATTACTAAATGTGTAGTTATACCAAACTGTCGCAAAGCTGTCCATCAACTTGATAGGGCCTAATTGTACACTTGTGAACCTGCCTTGTACTTTATATTCTATGTGTAACTTAGCATCCTCTTTGTACTTTAATATACGAACTAATGATGTAGTTATTCGATTCATGTTCCTCGTTCTAAGCCTCGTCATTGGTCTATGTATGTGATCCCTTGAATTAAGGAGCCTCGAGGTTGGTACCGTATCATTTCTCCTTTTGTAAATTACTTTTCTTGGCACATTTGCAAAGTTACAATTTCTCCCCATTTTTGTCAAAATAAGAAGGGTAATTAGAGCGCCAATAAGAAAAGTGTTGTCTCCTCCTTTTTGTTGCAAATAAAGATCCAAATGATAGAAAAATGAAAATATTTTTAATGAGGGATTAAGTTTATATCATGGAAAAGCTTGATGGTCTAATAGACTGATAAGATAAAAGGTCAAAGGATCATATCTAAAGACCAAAAATATTTGAAGAAGGATAAATTTAGAAATAAAAGTTTGGTTGATTTAAAAATAAGAGGGGTCCATAATGACACATAAGGTTAGAAATGGTCACATGGCTCAAAAATGAAATATCAACCTAAGCTAAACTCTAAGGGTATAAGGAATAAACCTTAAAGCACAATCTCCCCGTTTACCAAATACTCAATGTTAGCGATTTTTAGATGAAAAACAAGTTTAAAAATCATAGCTAACAAAGTAGAATTGGAGGTGATACCATGAATGTACAAGTTAATCAAATGCATCACAACCAAAAGAAGCTAGAGGAAGGGTAAGATAACACTTTAAAGCACATCCTCTAATAAGTTAATGGCTAGCTTAAAAGAGTATAACAACTCTTAAGCATAAGGCTAAAAAGAACTATATGAGATCAAAAGGATTGGAACATGAATAACATGATCTTAAATGTTTTAAGAGAGAGTATATGCAAAAGATAAACATATTTAGCTCATATAACTCCAAAATAAGTTACAGAAGTTGGCTATTAGAGATGAAAAGATGAAAATAAGGCAACATGTGATGTGATGATGTAGAACTTGAACAAGTCGAGTATACATCACATATATAAT
Source organism: Vinca minor (assembly GCA_026122235.1). NCBI lineage: Eukaryota > Viridiplantae > Streptophyta > Magnoliopsida > Gentianales > Apocynaceae > Vinca > Vinca minor. Next base: position 9,723 of record JAOCZM010000265.1, read on the forward strand.
ATATGAGGGGGGTATAGGATGAAAATATTTAAAAGCTCCCCCCTAAGGTTGTGCCTATATGAATAAAACAACAAAACTTACAGAGATTCTGAAGTTGAAGTTCCAAATTTGCTCAATTATGGTTGTTCCAATCAACCGCATAAAAGCCTCTGGTCGACTGTTAAACTTCGGTCTACCTGAGCCCCAATTTCCGGTTGAACGGACTTTTGGCAGAAATCAGAAAACTTGTAATTTCAGTTTAAAGACCAAATCCAAACAGACAAATAGCACAACCAATGCATATAAAATGCTACCAACACAGTTTATATCCTAAGTCAAGCATTTAGACGATCAATCATATGAGTTCATGCTTAAGACTTGAATATAAACATAAAAACAACCTCGTGCTATATAGATCAAGTTAAAAACCAAGCATACATCTAAACACTCCCCAAAGGATATGACCAATAAGAATATAGGGGAGGGGGTTCAAAATGAGCTTTCATCACAAATGATCAAATCATTAAGGTCTTCTAATATAACATGCTCAAAAGATAAAAAAAAAAAAAAAAAAAACAATTAAGATCAAAGCATGTTATAAACATCAACCCTAACAAAAGCAATCCATACAACATAAGAAAGTGTAAGAACAACAATTGATATTCTAAGGGTACAAAGAGGATAACAAGAGGGGAAATACATTCTGGGGTGAAAAAAAAGCAATAAAAAGATTGAGTTAAAAGAATTCTCATGGATTTTTAAGTTATTTCTTGCACTTTTAGCTTGACATGAAAGTTGTAGATATGGTTCAATCTTCTTCATCATCATCTTGATCATTTGTGCTTGCATATTCATCTTCTTTTTCGGGTGAGGCTTCTTCAATTACTTGATCCCTTTCTTTGTATTCACCCACCACATCTTCTTATTTCTCTTTCTCTTCATTGTTACCATCTTCATCATCCTCAACATCCATATCCACTTCTTGACCCTCATTTCCATCATTCTCATCATCTTCACCTTCAACAACCTCTTTGAGCTCATCCTCCTTTTTCTCCTCTTCATCTTTTTCCTCGTCACTTCCATTGTAATCTTCATTCTCATCAACTCCATCATTATTAAAGTAATTTTCATCTTCCTCCTCTTCATTTTCTTCTTCTTCACTCTCACTTTCTTCCTCCTCATTTTCTTGAACCAAGGTTGACTTTTTAGTTCTAGTGTAACTAATTTTTTTATTTATTGGGGGAGGGGGCCTATCTATTACAATAAAATAGGGAGATTCAAGAAGCGGGGAAAGGGAATGGAACTCGTGACCTCTATGTCGTGAGGCCTCAGCCTTGGCCACTAGACTAATGCCTCATTGGCTCTAGTGTAACTAATTACATTGTCAACCTTGTATTTAATATCTTCCAATCTAGTTTCATCCCCCCCCACTTTCCTTTCCAAGTTTGTCATCCTAGAGTTGAATTCTTCTTGAAAAGATTCTAATTTTGTTTCAACTCCAACAATCCTATTCTCCATTGTTGACATTTTATCATTGAGATTTGCTTGAAAGGTATTGAAGTTACCTTGAAATATTTCTTAGAAAGATTTAAAACTTACATGATTTGAGAGTGTAGGTCATTGCTAGTCTCATGTCTTGGTGGATGGACTTCTTTTTCCATTTTACCCCTTGGGATGTCCTCATTTCCTCAATATTTGTTTGGACATTTCCCTCTTCATCAACACAAAAGTGAATATCATTATGTCATTGGTCTTCAACTCTTTCACCTTGCACTCTTTGTTCTTCCTCTTGGTGTACTTGTGGCCTTTGAATGCCTCTTTCCTCAATGTGTCTTTTGATAGTTTCACACACTTTGGAACTCTTATTAAGTTTGATCAGGGACGCCAAGAGCTCTTCATTGGTGCACCTAGAGTGGAATTTCCATTTCCATTTCCCATTAACCAATATCATGTGCATTTGATGAAATTGGCATTGATTATATATGTGGTTCATTTCACTTCTTTGAGTGGGATTTGTGAGTTTGAGCTTATACTTCTTGAAAAGTAGAGTCCACATGCTTCCATATGGAAGGAATTTCTTAGCTCCGTGCACTCCTTCCATGAAATATCTGAGTGCCTAATAGCCAAAGTTGGCTTTATTCCTCTCCAACAACCATAACATAATGATCATTTGTGAATGGGATATGGAGCTTTTATGTCCTCCTACGGGGATAACAACATTTGAGACCAAGTGGTGGAGTATTTGACCGTACTCATCAAGTTTGTTGGTCTGTCTCTCTCTTTAAACTTGTCAAATACCCCATGGATATTGAAATATGTTTTAAACTTTCCAATATCAAGATCTTCTTCTTTTAGTGCTTTCCTTGAATTTTCAAAATATCTAATGGCATCCTCGTCAAGCTCAATTCCTAGAATGTTGCATAGTATTGCCTCAGAGAATCTAAACTCTAGGAATCTAACTCTCGAAGCCCACCAATATTTCCCATCGTTGTTGTTTCCTTCCTCTCCAAGATTTGCTCCGAATTCATAAATTGTTAAGGGATAGATTTAAAATTTGCATGAGAGAAGGTTAAGCCACCCCATATATACAAAGTAGTCCATTTACCTCTTCTAAACCCAAATCATCTTCTACAATATAAGCAAGAATGATCCCACTCCTATTTCTCACTAGATTGACATAGATTTTCTTAGCTTTATCGGAGTAAAAGCGAGAAGATACATTTTTGGTCGGGTATGAAGAGGATTCCCCTTGGAATCTTGGAGAATGAGGTGGAATGCGATGATCTTCATCGAAGTGTGTCGTCTTCTTCTTTTTCCCTTTTCTCTTGTCGGCTATATCCTTCTTCTACAATATTTTGGGAGCGGGTTCATTTGAGTCTCAAATCATTAATGACTTTTCAAGAGGTCTTTTAGTGGTGAGTTTCTTTTTGGGAGGATATTGTTTAGATTGATCTTTGGAAAGTGGATTTTTGTTCAAATTTGTCTTCATTTTAGTACGAATTTAAAGAATTTGTCTTCGTACTATTTCATATCTTGTACGGATTCAAAAGTGTATGGAAGGAATTAGTGTGTTTGGAAATGTTTGGGCTTTGATCTTTGAGGAATAATATGGAGGGCTTTGAGAGTTAGGAAGAGGGAAGGTTTAGAATTTTAAAAGTTATAACTGAAAACCTCTTTAAAATTGTTGCGCGACACTTCGGTGGTCATATCCAACCCTTGTCCTAGAAAAAATTGAATTTTTTTCTGTCTCGATTTCGGTCGACTGGGGAGGGTATTCGATCGACCGGGAAACCCTGTTAGTGATAAGCCTTTTGCTTCAGTTGCCTGGGGTATATTGAGGTTGATTGGGATATCCTACCATTTTTTTAAGCAACTTGACCATAACTTCGGTTGACCGGTGCCTTGTGCGGTTGGTCGGAATTCCCTTTTTCCTATAATAATATGCAATTTTGGTACGCATTCTATTTTGGGTCCTTTGGGCTTAGTTCTTGGGTCTTTTCAACCCAAATTGACTTAGTACCTCTTTCAATCCTCTTCTTATTAATGCAACGAGTTGCATGATGACCACATATACCACAATAAGAGCATTTAGCATAGTGGCATGTGAAGTTCTAACATCAATAGGAGTAGAGTGTGCATACTTTTGTGTTTTCTTGTGCTCTCGACATATATTATCAAATGAGCATAAGGAACTACAAGCACCTTACCAAGGATATCTCTAGCAAATGTACACTTATCAACATAAGCATGTAAAGTTTCAAATTTATGCCTTAAGATATCATGCTCAACAAGTTTAGATTCTACAGTTAGCATCTTGTCAAGCAACTCTTGGTTCTAAAGAGAAAAAGCATTTAAAGATAAAAGTACATTCTCTTTTTCATTTTCTATGATGTGAAAAGATGTAATAAGACTATCAAAAGCGAGCAAGCAAGTTTATTACAAGTGATCTTGTTCTTCTTATCCAATCTTTTCAATTCATCATATGAATCATTTAAGAGCGCATAAGGATCCTCCTCATTATCACAGTCAAGATCAAGGGAAGTATTAGAACAATGTACCTCATTGCCTATATATTTAGGACTTTGTATATCGTTTTGATCTTCATCAATCAGACCAATGAGGCATGTTGAGAGGCCTTCATCTCAACCCTTTCTTTCTTGGGAGGAGTTTGTCCTTTGATTGCTTTTTCTTTTGATGATGGAATTAATATCAATTGAAGCAATTTTCTTGTGGTTTTTGGAGTCATAATTGATGATTGCTTTGTTGTTCCTTGATGAACTTTCCACAAACTCATTGTCATTATCACATAACAATATGAGGGATATATTTTGGGGTTCCTCTCATAATGAGGGATATATTTTGGAACCTATAAGAGAGGCTTGAGAAATGCTAGGTACCTCTTGAGAAGGTCCTTTAATGTCAATGTATTTCTCAATTGGCAAGTGTGCGCACTAAGATCAGCATTTTCAATGTTAGAGTAACAATAATGATTCTTAGATGAATTAAACATCTAAGAGCAGGAATCATTCATTTTTGTGATATTGCATCTCATAGATAACTTAGAAATTGAAACATATAGCATATGTAGGTCATGCTTCAAGTTATCTAAATTAATATGATAATTTAAAGGGATAGATGCAATATCAATAAGGTGTAGGCTCAAGTAAATTGTTTTGAGAAACTGAGGGTAATGCCTTTGTAACCTTACCAAGTGATAAAGGTTGAGGATTTGACTTTTGGCTCTTTTCATCACTTGTAATAGTGCTAAGGAGTTTTTGTGATTTTCTTCTTTTAAAGCATCTCCTATCAAAATCTTCAAGCTTCAAGCCACTTCTTTTTTGCATTTCTTTCTTTGAAGCTTAGTGACAATCTTTTTCTCTTCCTTTTGCAAGATGATTGATCCTCATGGTCTCCATCATAGTTAAGCTCCATATGAAGATCATCATCTTATGCTTCCATCTCTTCTTCTATCTTTTCATCATGTGAAGGCTCATTTTGAAGTTTGTCATTTGAGCTTGTTGAAGGTCCTTCACATGATTGAGTCCCCAACTCTAGACTTCCCACCGTTGTCTCTTCCTCTTCAACTTCGCCTTTGTAAGATTGCTCTAGCTTATTCATCATGGAATGATCATCTTCACAGTCATGTACTTTGTTGAGTGCACACAAAGCACATTCATGGTCTTGAAGTTTGAGGTCATCTTCTCGTAGTCTTCTCCATTGTAGTCTCTTATAGACTGTGGCACCATGACACACTCTAGGAAAATTGAAGGAACAAAGGGACCTTCTTCCATAATGCTCAACAAGGAAATGTCATTATAAGACAAAAACAATTTAAAAGCACATTGTAAACTACCAAAGTTCGAGCCATCAAATAAAGGTGGTCTAGATGGGGATTGGTCATCTAAGGTAGAAAAGCTATGAGTCATAGATACTCATAGGATGTAAATCCAATAAAAGGTAGACTGGGCTCTTATACAAATTGAAATACCCTATTAGAGGTAAAGAACCAAAGAGGTGGTGAATTAGGTTCTTAAAAACTTTTTTAGATTTTCTAAAACTTCTTTGCCTAAGTGTTCACCCTAATTACAAGTATGTTGATTAAGAAAATAAGGTTAGTTAATTATGTTTAGGAAAACATTGATGACTTAGTGAAGCAAGATATACAACAATGACACATATGTTGTTTTCTAATTCTTAAGCAAATATGTTCATGTAGTCATTTAAACAAGTGATAGAAATTTTTTAACAATAAAGTAAAGGAGTAGGGATAGAGAAAACTAACACGAGATTTTATAGTGGTTCGGTTCACAAAGAATCTACATCCACTACCTTAGGACAAACCCAAGGATTTTAACATCCACTAATTGATACCCTTCACAACAAATGCAAGGCGGTTTCTACCTTTTGCAATTGCCTAAACAAATGAGGACCAGTACAATATCGAGTTTTCAAAAAATTTCCCCACATGGAGTGAGAGGTCCTGAACTTCCACCAAAGTTTAGATGTGAATGTCGTTTCCAAGTGCCACAATGACACAATACCCAGCTCATTCTCTTCTAGTGGACATGTTAATAGTTTACAAGACATCCAATGTCGTTTTGGCCGCCATCCTTATAACCCACAACAAACTCGCCATTAAATGCAGCAACTCGTTCAAGACAACTTTAGAGGGACTATTGGCCATAGAAGAGAGTACATTCTTAATCGAGATAATTCTTCCACCCATATTCAATAACTTGCACTACAAGAAAACAGTTAAATAGCGACCGCATTTAGTGACCGAAATTTTCGGTCACAAATTTAACGACTGAATACCGACCGCATAGAAACCGAAAACGAATCGGTTATTATTCCTTCGCCCATCCGTTGGCCACATCGGCCCCGTTGACCAAATTGACATGCCCTCATTTTGTTCACCCTTAACGACCGAATACCAACGGATATTAACGACCGTTTACCGACGGAATATATAACGACCGAATACAGACTAAATTTAACGACTGAATACCGACGGAATACATAACAGTGTTTATTTGTATAGTAATAAATGAAGGACGCAAAACGACGTCATTTTGTTCACCGTTAACGACCGAATCCCGACGGAAGTTATCGACCGTTTACCGAGGGAATAAACAACATCAAAACGACATCTTTTTGAAGTTTTATTTCATTTAATAAAAATCCCTAATTTATTAAACACTTAATCAAAATCCCTAACCTCCTCCACTTCCGACGAAAAACCGCGACCGTCCTCCCTCTTTCACCTCCTCCGACGAATTCCCACCACCCCTCCCTCCTCTCGTTACCACCAGCTCCGGCACCTCCAAAACATGGCGCTCACAGCTCCAGCTCCGCCACAAGCATCAAGCAAACCCATAGCCCTCCTGGAATTTCGTTTCGCTGCTCCACCACCACTCTAAAGTCGCCGCGCCACCAGTTTCTGAAATCAAATCTTCAATTAGGTATAACAATCCCTAATTAATCTGTTGCTTAGTTTTTGCATTTTTCTGTTATTTTGGTGATTAATCTGTTGCATATTTTTTGCATTTTTCTGCATTTTTCTCATTCAAAGTTTTCTGCATTTTTCTGTTATTTTCTGATTTTTTGACAAGCTATAATTGTATTCTTACTTTTGAGCTTATTGGTTGATTATATTTGTCTTTTTGGTGGTTGATTTGTGTGCTAATTTGACCAAATTAATGTATTAACAGCATGCTTTGCTAAATTTTTCTTGAACTGTTTGCTTTTTGGGACTTCTAGTGTATCTCATATAAAGAAATGAGTAATGAGTAAAAACTTCCGCAGAAAAAACTTGACTTCAAGTATGAGGGAGAAATTAGTAACTTTCCCCATAATCTTGAGTTTAAATAGTTCAGAAAGATGTTTAAGAGAAAAGAAATACTACGAAAATATTATTTCTCTTTACTTTTTGATCATTTTTAGTGCGAGAAGGAAATTATTTCCCTTTTGCTTCTTTTTTCTGGCCCTTGTATCTTCCCTATAGCACTCAAGTACAACATTTTGGTGTCAAAATCTGGTTGCTTTTAGTTTATGTGCTGATTGTGAATTTCAAAGTTTTGTTGCATCCTAGAAATGAATAAACAGGACTTCTTTTTTGTAAGTAATTCTACAAGTGATTTTAACTTTATAGCCAACTCAAAACAGTGGCTGAGATAGCATCATAAATTGCATAGAATTGTTAGTTCAATGTATGCAAGGTACTATTGTAAAACATTACTTGTGTATTATTCGCTTAAGTATCTTTGTGGTAAAACAAATAGAAAAAGAAATTCACAATGTGCATGAGGATTCCATGTCTATTTCTTTGAAAACATACCAGATTAAAAAATCTTCTTATCCAATTCCAGAGCAAATGTTATGCTATTGTGATAAGCTCCTAGAGAATCTAGTAGTTTTATAAATGGACAAAGGCTTTTACAAGAAATAGATTAAGTCTTAACATCTATGTGGCCATATGTAATGATCTGATCTTCGGAAGCTTTAGATGTGCTTTGATCCCACTATGCATTTACTCTTAAGAATCTTGAATTTTCTTCCAGACTTTCTATTGCATCATTTTTCTACCTTTTTCTTTTTCATAATCTGATATATCATATAACGATTCGTGTTGTATATTGTAATTCGGAGATGCCTCCAAAGAAAAATATTCGAGTGTCCACTATGCATTTGACTGTTACGAATTCACGTTACTTTAATTTGCTACTTCTTAATCCTCTTAATTTATAATTCAGAGATGCCTCCAAAGAAAGCTATACGAGCGTGCTTACCATTTAGTCAGACTCCAGTGTCTGCTACGCCCCTACCTCCCAGACACGTTCATCATCCGGTTCGCAGTCGACAGCTGCATCTGCCCCTGTGCTCGGTATGACACATCCGACACAGTCTGTTGGTGAGCACGTCTCTCGGGATTCTCCTGCATGAGCACTGCCCACCGAGTCTACCCCTGTTGGAGGCTCAGCGACTCACCAGTATGATGTCCCAGAGACGAGGACTGATCCCAGTACTGGAGGAGCGCCGATTGCAGTAGATACTCGGACTCTCTTGCAGCCGACTTATGGCACGTAAGTTAATTTCAAACTTATGTCCTTTATAAATCAAGTTAATTATAATTCTTTTAATCATTTTAATATCTAATTGAATTTTGTCGCTGCTATTATAGTTTTAGATTGAGCTCTAGCTGCTCCGCCGCCATTACCGGTATATTCCAGGGCCTTTTCAAGGGAGCATATAGCACCCTAAAGGATATTCCCATGGACGAAGAAAATATGTGGTGGGAAGAGTTTACGGTAAGTGTATCAATTATAATGAATTTACAAGTGTATCAATTTTAATTATCTAACACTATTTCAAAAAATAGAAAAGGTATTGATGGGCTCCTGAGCATGAGGAGGGGGTCAAGAGAGGTCGGCGCACGATACTTAAGAGGAGACTCAGCGGTATCATGAGTGACCATCGGAAAAAGGATAAGAAGCCCAAATGGGGTTCTGACACTGATTGGGACAGACTGAAAAAGTATTGGGCAACTCCGAAATTTCAAGCCAAGTCTAAACAGGCAGCAATCAACCGGAAGGAGGGGAGGGGCGGCAAAGGCCCAATGAAGCATACGGGTGGTTCCCTTAGCCACATTGAGCATCATCAGAGACTGGTAATTGTAAAAGTTTTCAAATTCATTAAAATTTTGTGTTTTTATTTACGTATTTAATGTTTTAATACATTTTATAAACAGGAAAAGGAGGCGGGACATTCAATCCCATTCCTGGATAGCTATGATTGGTGTCATCAACACCATACCGGCTCGAAGAAGGGGGAATATGATGAAGAACCGCAAGGTTCGACTTAAGTTTGAGCCCGATCTTTCTTCAATTCTCGACCTAGTTTAACGGGGGAATACAATCAACGCGACTCCAAGAAGGTTGATCATCAATGGAGGTTGAAACACCACAATAAGCGTAAACTAAACTTATTGATACAGTAACTCAAGAGGAATGACAAGGTAAAAACCTCACATCATGTTCCAAAAATATCTTGTATTAAAACAACTAATCTAAATATTAAAGTGGCCGAAATCTCCCTTATGTAGGTTGAGATTTCGGTTACAACCAATAAAAGAAATAAGAGTCCTTAAAGGATTAAGACTCTTGAAAACAAATAAGAGTCCTTGAAGAATTAGGACTCTTGAATAACAACTTGCTATCAAGTAACTACTTAACAATAAAAGTGGCGGCTAGAATCTAATCCAACTACCAAATCTATGAAGAGTCCTAGTTGCATTAGGACTCTTTATTAACAAACTAACTAACACATGGACAACATGTCCTTTATTATAGCAATACTACTTGCTATACACGAAAATAATGTAAATAATATGCTGAAAACAATTAAAGTCTAGCATAGACTTTAATTGTACAAAGACTAAAATGCCCTTTAATTTCGTCCCAATTCTGGACAGCTTGTTGGGCCAACTTGTGCGACAATTTCGGATATTAAGAAGGCAGAATCTGATCTCGTGATCTTCATGAAAGTTGTAGATCTGCCTCTTATCTTTAGTATGCAATTGGAATAAGCTCCATTGGATTCCTGGATTGATAGATATGACATTTATACCAAACTGTTGTAAAGCTGTCCAATCCCTTATCAGAATATGTTGATGACGATTCTAGACACCTATCAGTAAGTATTTCCAAACTGGTTTCATTTTTTTATATTTGTTATTTACTAGCATTTATCACTAACCTTCCTTTTTTTTTAACAGGGAGTGTTCCATTCTGTTTATGACAATGCCACAACCCAAGCTACTCAAGCAGGCCAACCACCACCCGATTTACCGACTCAGATTAGCGCTCTGCGTGAGGCAGATGAGCGAGCTAAAAGGGACGAAGTTCAAGGGCCTCTGCTCCTTCTCGGATGTGGTTAAGGCAATGAGGGAGGTAGTCATCAAGATCTCACTCGAAATGGAACACAAAACAAATGTAACTCGAATGAAGAATGGAAGAAGAAATTTGAAGACAAAGAGAGAGAATATGCGCGGAGAGAAAAGAAGAAAAATAAGGCATTAGCTAGTACCTTATTTGAGATGTTTTCAAATAGGGACGCTATATTAAGCCCAGCTGAGCTAGAAGCTAGATTGAGCAACTTAGATAATGATGACTTAGATTTAGATTATGACGATGATCCCTTAGCTGTAGATGATGTATTGGGCCGTCAATAGAGATTGTAGGTTTTTTGGAATATTATTCGACTTTTGTTATGTTTTTTTGGTTTAATGTTGAACTATGCTTGTTATTATCACTATTGTATGCTTATGGAATATTGACTTGTATGTTATTTGTATGCTTATGACTTGTGGCAGGGTGTATACTGTTTTTAAAATTTTTGACTCTGCAATATTGTTATGGGCGACGGAATAGCGACCATCTTAGGGTATAGGGTTAGGGTTTAGCGACCGAATAGCGACGCTATCTCAGTTTCCGTCAGTATTTGTGTAAGCCCTAAGGGCAAACAAACTCAGTTTTTGATATTGGACAAACTTTTAATGTTGTGTCTAATGATCTTAATCTTTGTGATAGAATATCGGAACTCATTATGGAAGCTCTAAGTACTTCAATCAAGCCATTGGTATCAAGATTCAAAGTTATATTCAAGGCTTATCTTTCAAGATTGAAGATTGAAGACTTAGGTTTGGTTAGATTAGTTTTGTCGTTATAAGTCGTTATCTTATATAGCTCTAACCAAAGCTCTCATGAACATAAGCTCTACACTCAAGTCTTGCATGTTTTCATAAACACGTTTTCAAAAGGCTAAGTTTTCAAAAGGATTCTTAAATGTGTTCGTATCTTCAAAGCCTTTGTTTTCTAAGTCTAAGTCCTTTAAAATGGTTTTCCAAGTGTTCTTACTTGTTACCTTTTGGGAAAACTTTTTAGACTTCAAAAGATTTCAAAATGTGTAAAAAATCAGCTCAGAGGTCGGATCATCCGAGTTTACCTCGGATCAACCGAGGCAAAACAGAGAATTTGCAAGACAGAGGTCGGTCGACCTATGGGGCATCTCGGTCGACCGAGATTGGCTAAAGTGGATCCGAACTCGTGTTCGGTCAACCGAACTCTGTGTTGAACTAGCAATTTTTTGACCGTTAAAGAGTCGTTTTTCAACCAAATTTGAAATGTATATATACTCTAAAGCTGAGAATGATTCAAATGACCTGCATATACAATATACATTGATTTCTTATCAAGTCTAAACACTCACAAAGTAAATGCTCTTCATTTCTATGATCTAAATCATTCAAGAGCAATCTTTCAAAAGCAAGACAAAGAGTGGAATTCATATGTTCTAAAGAGCAACAATTCTTGTACTTCAAAGGTATTAATATTTCACATAGAAGAGTGAATATTCTTTGTATTAAACATTCTTATTTCCTTTTCTTTGTGATTGGGTAATTGTTGTAAAAGTCCTACTTAGTGTGGGCAAGCTCTTAGTGAGTTTCTTGGTATTGTGGTTGTGTTTGTAAAACTCTTAGTGAGTTAGCCACAAGTGTAAAATCTTCTTAGTGAAGTTGTTGCAAATCCTTGGGTGCGGCTCAAGGTAGTGGATGTAGATTCTTTGTGAATCGAACCACTCTAAATCCTTTGTCTTGTTGTTGGGTTTTGCTTTTGGTTTGTTCATCTTTCTTAAACTCTCACTTGCATTGAATAGATTCGAAAAAGTTAGAAAGATTAGTTATAACCCAATTCACCCCCCCCCCCTCTTGGGTTTCCTCAATTTGGTCGCCCTTTCCATATACGGTCGGCATTCGGTCGCTCACGGCTTAAAAAATTAAAAAACCCTGGCACTTAATGATCCACTAGTTGAATTGTCATGCCCCGTGTCTAAACAAGTTTTATGATTACTGTGTGTGTTTATTGAAATTCAATTACTAAAATTTTAACTCCATCACTTAATGATCTACTAGTTGAATTGTAATGCCCATGTGTAAACAAGTTTTATGAATTCATATATATATAAACACACACACACACACATTAAATTGAATAGTTAAACTTATACACATTAATGTTAAAAGTTTTTTAGACACGGGGCATGACAATTCAACTATTGTTTATTAATTTTGTAAGTCCGCGCGACCAAATACCGACCGAATCTGCATATACCGTCGGCATTCGGTCGGCTCATTTTCTCGATATTTTCCCGCTTTTCCTTTTGTTTCCCAACCAAATACCGACCGGAATCTGTATTCGGTCGTAAAGGTTTAATACGGTCGGTAATCGGTCGCCAAGAATTAAGATGAAACGACACAGTTCTGTTTTGAAATTGCTGTAAAACAGAATACCCAATAAAAGAAACACACTTGTAAACCTGTGAGACCCTCTTCTTTGAAACCCTCATCCCTCATTGCCTCCACCTCCCCCCTCCCCGGCTCTACCGGAACTCCGACGGTCCACCACTACCGGTCGGCTTTAGGTGCTCCAGCACCACCACTCTGAATTAGGTGCTCCATTTCTTCTTCTTCCTCTTCTTATTTTTTCCCACATTAAAAGATTATGAAAATATGCTTACAATATACTTGATTTATGATGGACCAAGGTTTCTTTAATTGGAATGAACTTGTTGGTGTTTATTACACTTTAACCTTGACATTTGTCCTTCTTCTTCTTTTTTTGAAATTAAAGATTAAATTTATTTGTGTCCATAAATGATTATGAAAACATGCTTACAATATACTTGATTTATGATGGACCAAGGTTTCTTTACTTGGAATGAACTCGTTGGGGTTTATTACACTTTAACCTTGACATTTGTTCTTCTTCTTCTTTTTTTGAAATTAAAGATTAAATTTATTTGTGTCCATAAATGATTATGAAAATATACTTACAATATATACTTGATTTATGATGGAGCAATGTTTCTTTACTTGGAATAAACTTGTTGGTGTTTATTACGCTTTAACCTTGACATTATTCTTTATCATTGTAAACCTTGACAAAAATTAAGATAATATGCCATTAATAACATAGTACATAAAAAAGTTCTAAATCATCAAACATAAGGTTCTATGCATTTACTTATGAAGACTTGATATATGCAGATATTGTGTTTATAATGGAGGACCATAGTTGGATGTATATGGATTCAACATCTAATGGTGGATCCCGTCATAGTCCAGAATTTATAGCGGGAGTGAAACAATTTGTGAATTTCTCTATTAGTATGTCTGCTACTGTACAAACTGATGAGATTAGGTGTCCTTGTGCGGGTTGTAGAAATACGGATTTTCATGTACCTGATATGGTCAAGTATCATCTTGTTATGAACGGATTTGTGTCTAATTATTATAATTGGACATGTCACGGTGAGGCATTCTTTCCAATGCCTCAAATTCCGTTTATTAATGAAACCTCTCATGATGTGGATAATTCTAGAAGACATACGATAGGAAACAATTATCGAGAGATGGTTTTTTATGTTGCCGGACCTAGTTTTAATGAGCCGGAAAATAGGGACGTTGAAGAACCCCCCCAATCCGCAGGCACAAATGTTCTATGACATGTTGAAGGCTGTTGATAGCCCACTGTACGGAGGTTGTACAAACCATTCACAGCTATCAATGACTGCTAGAATGTTGAGTATAAAGTCCGAAGACAACTTATTTGAAACTACTATAGATAAATTTGAACAGTTGATGAAAGAAGCGCTTCCTCCTCAAAATAATGCATTAGACGACTTTTACCAAATGAAGAAATTGGTTAAAGGTCTTGGATTACCGGTGCAAAAGATAGATGTTTGTTTTAACGGTTGTATGTTGCACTGGAAAGATGATGTTTAGAGTAGAGAATGCAAGTTTTGTGGTCATGCTAGGTATATTACGAAAAAGAAATAAAAAAATACACTACAAAAAGAGATTGCTTGCAAAAAGATGTATTATTTTCCAATTACTCCGAGATTGCAAAGATTGTATGTATCTGAGAAAACTGCAAAACACATGATATGGCACTCACACAGTGAGAGAGAAGAGGGAATAATGAATCACCCAAGGGATGGGGAAGCTTGGAAACATTTTGATAGAACACACACTGATTTTGCAGCTGAACCTCGAAATGTAAGGCTTGGGTTATGTACAGATGGGTTTGCACCTTTCGGCATGTCAGGGAAGCAATATTCTTCTTGGCCAGTTATTCTAGCTCCTTATAATCTCCCCCCTTGGATATGTATGAAGAACAATGTAATGTTCTTAACTATCATTGTACCTGGACCCCAAAATCCAAAACACAAGATTGATGTGTACTTGCAGCCTCTCATCGATGAATTGGATCAGTTGTGGGGTGAAGGTGCAGAAACTTATGACATCTCTAAAAAGCTAAATTTTAAACTGAGAGCTTCATTACTTTGGACAATTAGTGATTTCCCAGCATATGGAATGTTGAGTGGATGGAGTACAGCAAGCATTCACGCTTGTCCATATTGTATGGAGGAAACACAAGCGTTCCATTTGCATGCTGGTAGGAAACAATCGTGGTTCGATTGCCATAGATGCTTCTTGTCACCTGATCATCCATTTAGAAGAGATGCAAAGGGATTCAGAAAGGGACCCAGGCGACATGAGAGAGCGGGACCCGCCATCTCGCCTCGATCGGTGATGAAATGTGGTTTAGAGTTAGAGATTATCCAAAAATTACCGATACAGTGAAGAGATTGGTAAAGAGCAAGGCCAGAGGTCGATATCACAATTGGGCCAAACGTAGCATATTTTGGGACTTACCTTATTGGCGGACACTTCTGATAAGACACAACATTGATGTCATGCATAATGAAAAAAATGTGTTTGATAACGTCTTTAACATCGTGTTGGACGTGAAAGGTAAAACTAAGGACAATGTTAAGGCTAGAGCGGATGTTGAAAGATATTGCAATCGGCCTGAATTGAGTATTAAACACGATGGCCGAGGTAAAGCAACGAAACCGAAGGCATGTTTCACTCTTACCAAGGCACAAAAAGAGATGGTTTTGCAGTGGGTTAATGAATTAAGGCTCCCAGATGGATATGCATCGAATTTGGCGCAATGCATTGATATGAAAGAGTTGAAAGTGTCTGGAATGAAGAGTTACGATTCTCATGTATTCATGGAGCGACTTATCCCTATAGCACTTAGAGAAGTACTACCGACAAGTGTTTGGGGACCCTTGGCTGAACTTAGTTTGTTCTATAGAGATTTGTGTTCCCCAAAGTTGAGTGTGGCACATATGCAAGAATTGGAGGACACTATTGCTATTTTATTGTGCAAGTTAGAGACAATATTTCCTCCGGGATTTTTTGGTGTGATGGAACACTTGCCGGTTCACCTTCCGTACGAAGCCAATGTTGGTGGCCCGGTACAGTTTAGGTGGATTACCCGTTCGAGAGGTAACAACCAATGTCTTAAGTTATCTCAACTTCATTTTTATTTTTCATGTACGTATTTACAATGTGGTTAACTATTTATGCTTCAATTAGATATCTGCACCATCTAAAAAAGAAGATAAAAAACAAGGCCGGAGTTGAGGGGTCAATTTGCAATGCATACTTGGTCGAAGAATCTGCCACATTCTTTAGCTATTATTTCGAACCCCACGTGAAAACAAAAGTTACAACCGTTGGGCGAAATGATGGAGATGACGAGACAAGTGAACCTGAACCTGAATTATTATCAATTTGCAACTTACCGGGAAGATCATTTGGAAAAAAAGAAAAGATTTTATTATCTGATAAAGATTATAAAACAGCCATGAATTTTATCTTGATGAATTGTGAAGAGGTCGAACCATATCTTCAGTAAATAAACCAATCTATTGCTTCATTTTTGTTTTATAATTGAAAGTAGGCAAATAATAATATTGTCATTAATTTGTAACTCAGGAAATTTATCAGTGAAGTAAATGACCAAACACCGCATATAACGGAGGAAGAACTTCAAAGCCGGGTTTATAATGATTTTTCCAAATGGTTTGGAACTCATGTAAGTTTTGTAATGTGTAGAAATGTAGTTGTCTTAAAAATGCATAATGTAAAACACAAGAGGGAGGGGGGGTGAATTGGGTTTTAATCGATCTTGCAAACTTTTTCGAATCTATTCAATGCTAGTGTAGGTTTGAGCAAGATGATTAAAAGCAATACGAAATCCAATCACAAGACAAAGGATTTAGAGTGGTTCGATTCACTTAGAATCTACATCCACTACCTTGAGCCGCACCCAAGGATTTGCAACAACTTTACTAAGAAGACTTTTTTACAATTGTGGCTAACTCACAAAGAGTTTTGTAAGCCCTAAGGGCGAACAAACTCAGTTTTTGATATTGGACAAACTTTTGATGTTGTGTCTAATGATCTTAATCTTTGTGATAGAATATCGGAACTCATTATGGAAACTCAATTTCGATTTGGTATGTGTAAGTGTGAAAAACAGAAAAGATGGTATCTTTGATTCAATATATGTGATATATGCATAAACTGATTTCGGTTAATCATGTTTATATGTTTCTGTGATTCGTTATGTTATTATTTTGATTAATATTGCATGAACTACTATAGCATGATTCAATCTGCAATTTAATCCGATTAATTTTCATAAACTGATATCGCATGTTTCTGTATATTCGATACTGCATAAACTGTTTCTGTGAAACTGTTATTAATTCGGTTATGCTTCCTGCGTTAATCTGATTAACCAATACATAATTCGGGAACGCCGGCTGCTCTGCGTAGTGGCAACGCTCAAAACTTTGTATATGTACTCGTTTTTATTTCATTATGCTTTATGTGAGTTTCAGCATGGTGAATAGCATGGTCTACTATACCCTCTCTTGTTTTACATTTAATTGTGTTGTAATTTTATAATACAACTTGCGAGTCGTTTTTCCAATGATGTAAAATTGTAATTGCTTTCTTAGATTAGTTTTACTGCTTTACATTGAAGGCTGGGTATGCCCATGTAATTATGTAACAAGACTGGAGGACGCTGGATCGAAGACTTTATCCATGAGATGGATATTGATGCGGACACATCCTTCAAGATAAGAGACTCATATCTAAAGCTGTCCAAGATCATTCATTCAAGTTATGATCAAGTTTTTGACTCATTCATTCCAATTCCATGGACATGTTATCCAAATGATGAGACTTGGATAATGTCTCAAAGGAGATCAAGTAAACACGCTCTCGCATCACATCACTCATTTTGGAGACCCAAAGACTCTACGTAATGAGAACTCTCGCATCACATCCCATGCTTCCTTGTTCTTAATTTTGTCCATATTCTATCTTATTACATAAAAGTTTGTCATAATCAAAAAAGGGGAGATTGTAAGCCCTAAGGGCGAACAAACTCAGTTTTTTATATTGGACAAACTTTTGATGTTGTGTCTAATGATCTTAATCTTTGTGATAGAATATCGGAACTCATTATGGAAGCTCTAAGTACTTCAATCAAGCCATTGGTATCAAGATTCAAAGTTATGCAAGGCTCATTTATCAAGATTGAAGATTGAAGACTTAGGTTTGGTTAGTTTAGCTTTGTCGTCATAAGTCGTTATCTTATAAAGCTCTAACCAAAGATCTCATGAACATAAGCTCTACACTCTAGTCTTGCATGCATCATAAACACGTTTTCAAAAGGCTAAGTTTCAAAACGTTCCTTACATGAGTTCATATCTCAAAAGCCTTTGTTTTCAAAGTCTAAGTACTTTAAAATTGTTAGTAGTGCCCTAGGACCATTAGCACATGTTGTGCGTTTTGTTATCTTTTGAGCATTTAATTGAATAGTTAATTTTGCTTTTGATTATCAAATGTGTGATTTGATAGTAAAACTCATTAGCTTATGTAATTACTATTCTAGTAGTCCCTAGTTTTATGTAATGCTTAATTACTATGAAATAAAACTAGTATGATTGTTGATTGATGATCTTGTTTTACTGATCATGTGTAATGGATACAAATCACATCATAGATGCAATATATAGGGATACATTGTATTGAGCGTGATCTCACGTAGAAGTAATACTTCATGGTCTTAAGTCATAAGTATTACTTCCTCAATACTATTTTAGAATCCTTAGACCTTGTGTCTTCATTGATTCTAGTATGAATGGAGCCACGCTTTTGACTCGACTCGGGACGTTACTTGTAAATAGAGTAATCAATACGACCGATGATCGGATGTAGTGTCCTATCATAGCTTGAATGTGAGAGACATTGTAAGGAATTTGTCCCTCTCTATTATTGAGAGAGATATCCATGGGCCCCTCGATAGGGAAAGACCGTTTAAATGCATGGTCAGTACTCAAATGTATTTGATAAAGTGGTTATCAAATGCTATTTGTCGTAAACAAATCTACTCGGAGATCGAAAGCATAAATACAATTAAGCTTAATAAGGGTGACGACCACCATGCCTTATGCTTAATTAGGATATCGCGAGACAAAGTGGGATTAAATAGTGGATTGATATTAGGTTCCGTCTGTATATTCATTCACTTTGGGTAGTCACAATGTCCTGCTAGGGACCGCTTGTGATTTATGGACTCACACTACTACTAAGTGTGGTTTCATTGCCATTGTGAGATGTAACCTACATGGTCACACGCATAGACGCAGCTAACGAAGCTTTATGTCCAGCATTCAATGAATCTAGAATGTGTCTAGGTTCATTGTATCTCGACATTTGTCTTTCTCGGAAATAATAAAGTGTTTATTATTCGAATTAGAGATAGGGGCAATTTCGGTATTTTACCTATAGCCGGGATTACGTGGGAGTTATTATCCGATAAGGACTCCCACTACCCGATGCAGAAGTCTAGCGGACGTGGGAGTTGAGGACTCCCATTGCCGAGAGGAGTTGAGGACGTGAGAGTTAGTTCTGGGAACAAACTCTCACACCCTATATAATAAACTCTTGGCCGAAACCACTAGACCCCAATGCTAGCACCAAATACCCAAGAAGCCGAAATAGTTTCTGCCTCTCCCTTTTCTCTCTAATTCCCGAAACCCAGTAAAAACGAAGAGCTAGCAATCGTCGCCTGCTTCGTCCGCGTGGATACGGTAGAGGGGACATTCCGCAGAGGGAAGTCAATCAGCTGGCGAGCATTACATCCAAGAAACGCCAACCTCCATTCAAGAAGTAGCTTCGAATCCAAAACCGTAAGTTTTTCCTTGCCGCTTTCTTTGCTCGCTTTTCGAATTGTTTCATATGAGCGGATCCTTCAGGGGAGGATCCATGGGTGTTTGGAACGAGTTTCCGCCCATGAATCCCTTCAAAAATGGTTTTCCAAATGTTCTTACTTGTTACCTTTTGGGAAAACCTTTTAGACTTCAAAAGATTTTAAAACGTGTGAAAAATTAACATCTCTCAGGCTCAGAAAAGTTCGGTCAACCGAGCTCAAGCTCGGATCAACCGAAGAGAAACAGAGAGTTGTAGCTCTTGGAAAAATGATGGTTCGGTCGACCTAAGGGTGTGGTCGATCGACCGACCCTGGCTTCGGCTCAACCGACCTCGGCTATGGTTCAACCGAGTGAGCTTCGGTCATCCGAAAGTGCAGTGTTCGGTCAACCGACCTCTGCGAGAACTAGCCGTTATTTGACCGTTATAGAGTCGTTTTTCAGCATATTTTGAAATGTATAAATACTCCAAAGCTAGAGAATGACTCTAAGGCTTGCACATCAAAGTTTCATTGATTTCTTATCAAGTCTAAACACTCTCAAAGCAAATACACTTCATCCTTATGATCTAAATCATTGAAGAGTGTTCTTTCAAAAGCAAGACAAAGTGTGTTCTACTTATGTTCAAAGAGCTTATCATTGTTGTACTTCAAAGGTAATATCTCTCACTTAGAAGAGTGAACAATCTTTGTATTAAACATTCTTATTCCCTTTCTTAGTGATTGGGTAATTCTTGTAAAAGTCCTACTTAGTGTGGGCAAGCTCTTAGTGAGTTTTTGTATTGTGGTTGTGTTGTAAAACTCTTAGTGAGTTGTCCACAAGTGTAAATCCTTCTTAGTGAAGTTGTTGAAATCCTTGGGTGCGGCTCAAGGTAGTGGATGTAGATTCTAAGTGAATCAAACCACTCTAAATCCTTTGTCTTGTGTTTGGGTTTACTTTGCTTTTGTTTATCTTGCACAAACTCACCCTAGCATTGAATAGATTCGAAAAAGTTTGCAAGATCGATTAAAACCCAATTCACCCCCCCCCTCTTGTGTTTTACAATTGAAATTAACATGTCTGCTCCTACTTCATGGGTATTACATACTAGTTGTGGATCTCACATATTTGCATATGTGCAGGGGTTCAAAAGGAGTAGATCATTGGCAAAAGGAAAAGTGGACCTGAGAGTAGCGAACGAAGCAAGAGTTGTTGTTGTAGCTACCAGGACATTTAATTTAGTTTTGCCAAGTGGCCTTATTATAGAACTGAAAATTGTCTTTATGTTCCAACTTTGAGTAGGAATATTATTTCAGTTTCTTGTTTGGATATTGATGTTTTTGAAATTAATATTATGAATAAAATTTGCACCGTTCATAAAGATCGTATCTTCTATGGAGATGCCTCTTTGATGAATGGGCTTTATATTCTTAACCTCGATGAATCCATTAAAAGGCCCATCTATAACATTAATTCCAAGAGGTTTAAATCAAATGACTTAAACCAAACCTACTTCTGGCATTGTCGTTTGGGCCACATCAACGAGAAATGCATATCAAAACTCCATAAAGATGGAATTTTGACATCATTTGACTTAGAGTCTTATGAGACGTGCGACTCTTGCTTGTTAGGCAAAAATGACTAAAGCTCCCTTTACTGGACAAAGTGAGCAAGCTTCTGATTTGGTGGGCCTCATACATACAGATGTATGTGGACCAATAAACACAAGTGCTAGAGGAGGTTTTCAGTACTTCATCACATTCACAGATGATTTTAGTAGTTATGGCTACGTCTATCTAGTGAAACATAAATCAGAATCTTTTGGAAGATTAAGAGAATTTCAAAATGAAGTACAAAATTAACTTGGTAAAAGTATTAAGATACTTCGATCAGATCGAGGTAGCGAATACCTTAACCAATAGTTTGACGAACATCTTAGGGGTTGTGGTATTGTTTCACAATTAACTGCTCCTGGCACACCACAATCGAACGGTGTATCAGAACGGAGGAATCGCACTTTACTAGATATGGTTCGATCTATGATGAGTCAAACAAGTCTTCCAATTTCCTTTTGGGGCTACGCCCTAGAAACTGCTGCATTCATATTGAATAGAGTTCCATCGAAAGCGGTTCAGAAAACTCCATATGAGATATGGACTGGGAAACGACCTAGTTTGTCATTTCTCAAAATTTGGGGATGTGGGGCGTATGTAAAACGCTTGTTATCTGATAAACTCGCCCCTAAATCTGACAAGTGTTTGTTTGTGGGATATTCTAAAGAAACTAAAGGATATTACTTCTATCTTCCATCAGAGAACAAAGTGTTTGTTGCTCGAAATGGTTTATTCCTTGAAATGGAATTTATTTCCAAAGAGGATAGTAGGAGTAAGATCCATCTTGAGGAAATTCGAGATCCCCAAACAACATATGAACCAACTTTGGAACTTCAAGCAAGGTCACGTGCTGATACTGAGCTTCAATATTTGACACAAGGCCCAAGGAGGTCAAGACGGGTACATCAACAGCCTGAGAGATATGGATTTCTTGTGACTGATGATCATCATATTGAACAGTTTGATCAAAATGAACCCACTACCTACAAAGAGGAAATTCATAGTTCTGAGTTAGATAAGTGGCTAGAAGCTATGAAGTCTGAGATGCAATCCATGTACGATAACCAAGTATGGACTCTAGTTAACCCGCCCGTAGGGTGTAAGGTCATTGATAACAAACGGTGTTTCAAAAAGAAAACCGACATGGATTGGAATGTACACACTTTTAAATCTCGACTATTTTTTAAAGGTTATAGAAAAGTTCATGGTATTGACTATGATGGAACCTTTTCTCCTGTCGTTATGATAAAGTCTATTAGGATTTTACTTGCCATAGCCGCATATTATGACTATGAGATATGGAAAATGGACGTTAAGACTACGTTTCTTAATGGAAACCTTCTCGAGGATGTGTATATGACACAACCTGAGGGGTTTGTTGATCCATCAAATCCTAGCAAAGTGTGTAAGCTTTAAAGGTCCATTTATGGATTGAAGCAAGCATCTCGAAGCTGGAATCTTCGCTTTGATGAACGTATTAAAGAATTCGGTTTCATCAAAAACGAAGACGAGCCTTGTGTTTATAAGAAAGTAACTAATAATACAGTAGTGCTCCTTGTGCTTTATGTGGACGACATCTTACTAATTGGAAACGACATTCCCACATTGCAAAGCGTAAAAGCTTGGTTAGGGAAGTGTTTTTCCAAGAAAGACTTAGGCGAGGCTACATACATTTTGGGTATAAGAATCTATAGAGATAGATCTAACAAAATGATTGGTCTAAGCCAGAATGGATACATTGACAAGGTACTGAAATGGTTCAGTTTGCAAGATTCCAAAAAGGGATTCTTGCCCATGTCACATGGCATTAAACTCAGCAGAACTCAAGGACCTTCCACAAAGGAAGACCAAGAGAGCATGAGTAAGATTCCATATGCATCAGGCATTGGGTCTATTATGTATGCCATGATATGCACTCGCCCGGATGTCTCGTTCGCTTTAAGTGTGACTAGCAGATATCAATCTGACCCTGGAGAGTCACATTGGACTGGAGTCAAGAACATTTTAAGTACTTGAGAAGGACTAAAGATATGTACTTAGTTTACGGAGGTCAGGAAGGAAGTCTGGTTGTAAAGGGTTACACAGACACAAGCTTCCAGATCGACGTAGATGACTTTAGATCGCAGTCTGGTTTTGTGTTTTGTTTGAATGGAGGTGCTGTGAGCTGGAAGAGCTCAAAGAAGGAAATCGTGGCCGACTCTACAACAGAAGTTGAGTACCTAGCTGCCTCTGAAGCAGCTAAAGAAGCTGTTTGGATCAGGAAATTTGTTGGTGAATTAGGTCTCGTCCCTAGCATTGTGAACCAAGTGGACCTCTATTGTGATAGTACTGGCGCCATTTCACAAGCAAAGGAACCTAGATCTCACCAACGATCCAAACACATTCTCAGGCGTTTCCATCTGATTAGAGTGATCATTGATAGAGGAGACGTTAAAATTTGCAAAGTTCATACAGACGACAACATTGCAGATCCAATGACCAAGCCACTCCCTCAACCTAAACATGAGAGTAATACTAGGTAAATGGGATTGAAGATCATGTATGATTGGACCTAGGGCAAGTGGGAGATTGTTAGTAGTGCCCTAGGACCATTAACATATGTTGTAAGTTTTATTTCTTTTGAGCATGTCTCTGAATAGTTAATTTTTCTTTTGAACATCAAATGTGTGATTTGATAGTAAAACTCATTAGCTTATGCAATTACTATTCTAGTTGTCCCTAGTTTTGTGTAATGTTCTTTACAATGAAATAAAACTAGTATGATGTATTATTGATGATCATGTTTTACTAATCATGTGTAATGGATACAAATCATACCATAGATGCAATATATAGGGATACATTGTATTGGACGTGATCCGTTAGAGAAGTAATACTTCATGGTCCTTAGTCATAAGTATTACTTCCGCAGTACTATTTTGGAATCCTTAGACCTTATGTCTCCATTGATTCTAGCATGAATGTATCCACATTTTGACTCAGTCGGACGTTACTTTTATTCGAGTAATCAATACGACTGATGATCGGATGTAGTGTCCTATCATGGCTTGAATGTGAGAGACATTATAAAGAATTTGTCCCTCTCTGTTAGAGAGAGATATCCATGGGCCCCTTGATAGGGAAAAACTGTTTAAATGCATGGCCGTGCTCAAATATATTTGATAAAGTGGTTATCAAATACTATTTGTTGGAACAGTCTACCCGGAGATCGAGCATAAATACAATTAAGCTTAATATGGGCGACGACTACGATGCCTTATGCTTAATCAGGATATCGCAAGACAAAGGGATTAAATAGTGGATTAATATTAGGTTCCACCGTAAATTCATTCACTTTGGGTAGTTACAATGTCTCCAGTTAGCATAATTGAAGGATTAGGTGGCAGAGGGAGACTAAGGAATACTTGGACGGAAGTGATAAAAGGGGATATAAATTTTCTAGATTTAAATGAGAGTTTTGTTTTTGATCGAAAGAAATAGAGAGAATGCATCCACGTGGATGACCTTACGTAATTCTTACTTTGGTTCATATAACTGACCCCAATCTTTTTGGATTAAGGCTTGGTTATTATTGTTAAACATATTTATTTCACTTTTCATAAACTAGTTTATTCATTGAATGACATCTCTCTCTATTCACCATAAAAATAAAATACTTATTTATAATAACATTTTCCCTTGTTCTTTAAAAACATTTCCAACAATTAAAAATAATCTCTAAAAAACACGTATATATATTTTATTGAAAATTGTAAATCAATTATCAATCATCCACAAATTCGTGGGACAGTCCAAGATGGTGGTGGATCTACTATCTTGAGCTCATTTGGCATCACCGTATAATTTCTCCAATCTTCAATCAACATTTTGAGGTCATGAATTTTGTTGTCCAAACCAATACAACAATTTGCATGCATTGTGCAAACTTTATTAAGATCTTTACTTGGCTCACAAAATCCACCAAAATAAGCCGTGTCCAAGAACTGTATACTCAGTCCAATCTCTTTAATGAAGGGGTCGTACTTGATCATATTAAGAACATCTTGATCATGTTTTCCAGGATATTTGTCTTTTGAATTGTACCAAAATGTGTAAAACTGGATCGTACGGTTATTTGACAGAACATAGTTAAAACCTCCATTTGGTGAATTATCTAAGTCAGTAGATGCATACCAATAGTGATCACATGCAATTTGGAAATCTGTATCTGAATAAAAATGTGGGAATGGATTCCGAAACCACATTACATCTGCATCCTGCAAATAGAGATTATTGAAAATGAAATGTTATTCATATTATCACACAAAACATTTTTTTCCTTTTTTTCCTCGAAGTTGTGTAGAAAGTATATCAAAATAAATTCTCTCTTCATAAATTCTGAGTATCCTAATTATATTCGACATCTTCTATGACACTAAAAAAATGAAACAAAATAGAACGTTTCAGATTTTAGGGAAAATAAAATAATCATGATTGATGAACATTTGAAGCTACACATAAGTGTAGTGAATTTGGAAACTTTCCTAGCAATTTATTAGGTGAATTATTCCTTATAGCATGTTGCTCTAGCTAGTACAGAAATGACCGCCCTAAGGATATGAGTGATAAAAGATATGAGTTAATAATAAAATGTTCAACATTTGGAATTAAAATTTAAATGGTTCAATCTACAATATGTGGTTAGAGGTGCGCTGACAAATCGTTTGGTAATTAAGAAAAAACATTACGTTCTATATGCACATTTTTTTTTAAAAAAAAATTGAAATCTTCATATCTCGACCCTTATAGCCTTAGAAAAACAAAAAGAAGAATGTTAAATCCAGTTCTTTCTTTTCCTCTTTTTGGTCATTAGTTTTTCTATCGAATTAAAACATGAATATTGAAGAAAAACAAGTTGGAGTGCAGATTGATGAGAAATAGAAGTAAAGAATGAACTGAAATATAAAATATGAATTAAAGTACACCCCTATAGGTCAAGTTTTATAGAAAAACATAAAATTCCCAGATTCTTCTTCTTGTTTACAAATCCAACAAGGTATTAGAGCCTCAATTTGAGTAAACATGAGGTTGTGTTGCTTCTGCGTTTCGATTTTTGTTTACGTGTATTCAAATTCAACTCAAATTCTAGTTTTCTAGTTTGCATTTACTAAATTTAATTGTTTCTTAGGTTCTTGTTTGATTTGATTCTCAGTAAAATTAGGTTTTACGGTATCTTCATTTTGTTTTAAAATTGCAGCTCGAATTGTTCACTTATTTTTCAAACTAGGTTTTATCCATGGCTTCTGCATATAACTCAGTTGAAATTTTTGCTTCACATCCTTTTTTATCTTCATCCGAACGAAAATCAAGTTTTACTTCTTACTTCCAAGGCACTAATTGGTTCCTCAAATTACGTTGTTTGGAGGAGGTCGTTGCAAAGATTTCTAATTACAGAAGAAAAAAAACAAATTGTGTTTCATTTAGCGTCTTCCGGAGATTCTAATTGAAAAACTAGGTGATTGTTTATGTCAATAATCCTAAAGATAATAGGCATATTAAAAATAGGACTGCTCCTACTTATCTTAGGGATTTTGAGTGTAATCATGTTGTTCTTACTTCTCCTAATCTTGTAAGTCAGGTCATGTGATAGGTTGCACCAGGATAAAAAATAATTTGTTTGTTCTCTTGATGTTGTGCAGGAACCTGCATCCTATTCTAAAGCTGTTAAACACAAAGTTTGGAGATATGCTATGCAGGCAAAGCAAGCGGCATTGGAAGAAAATTATACCTGAATTTTGACACACTTACCTATAGGCAAGACAGCTATAGGAAACAAGTGGGTATACAAGGTAAAATATAATTCTGAGGGGAGTATAGAAAGGTATAAGGCAAGAGTAGTTGCTAATGGGTATACTCAACAACCTAGGGTAGACTATCTTAGTACCTTTTTTCCCTGTAGCAAACATGACCTCTATTAGAACTCTCTTAGCTATAGTTGCTGGGAAAGGCTGGTATTTAATTTCTTCATGGAGAGTTACATGATTCCACCTCATGGTTATTCCACTATCCTTAATCAGGTTTGCAAATTGGTGAAATCATTTATGGACTGAAACAATCTAGCAGGGAGTGGAATTCCATGTTAATACATACTTTACTCAATCTGGGATTTCATCAATCATGGCATGACAGTCTCTTCACTAAGAGGACTATGAACACTTTTATAACTCTGCTAGTTTATGTCGATGACATAGTGTTGACTAGTAATTATTTATTTTCTATTACTGAGGTCAAGAAGGTGTTACATGTTAAGTTCAAGATAAAAGATCTAGGTAACTTGCAATTTTTCTTGGTTTAGAGATAATCAGAAATGATGCAGGCATATATCTCTCTCAAAGGAAGTATGCCCTTGAACTGTTGGCTGATGAAGGTTTTCTGGACAATAAGCCAGTATCAACACATATTGATCCTCTCATCAAATACTCACATCAAGATTCTGATTTCTACCCTGATGTTACTGCATATAGGAAAGTAATTGGTAAGCTTTTGTACTTAACTGTCACAATGCCTGACCTCTCTTATAGTGTTCAACAGCTTAGCCAATTTCTAGATCATCCTACTACTCTCCATCACAAGGCTACACACATGATACTCAAGTATATCAAACAACCACCAGGTCAAGGTCTTTTCTTCCCTACCCAATCTGATTTTAAGCTCAAAGGCTACACTGATAGTGACTGGGCTAGTTGCATTGAAACAAGGAGGTTAGTTACTAGTTATTGTATGTTTCTGGGTGCTGATATGATTTCCTGGAAGTCCAAGAAACAATACACTAACTCAAAGATCTCTCTACACAGGCAGAGTACAGGGCCAAAGCTATGGCAACCTGTGAAATTCAATGGTTAGTCAATTTGCTTTCTGAGTTTGGCTTATTACAATCTCAAGTTGTCCCCTTATTTTGTATTATTTCTAGGGCTTTACACATTGCTGAGAACGCAGTTTTCCATGAACGTACTAAACATATAG
Organism: Vinca minor; assembly: GCA_026122235.1. Classification (NCBI taxonomy): domain Eukaryota; kingdom Viridiplantae; phylum Streptophyta; class Magnoliopsida; order Gentianales; family Apocynaceae; genus Vinca; species Vinca minor. Next base: position 37,997 of record JAOCZM010000265.1, read on the forward strand.
ATATTGACTATCATGTAGTGAGAGAAAGGTTATTAGCAGGTGTTCAAAAGGCCTTCACCTATCTCCTCAACAAAACAGTTGGCTGACATTTTTTCAAATGCTCTTTCACCTACTAGATTCAACTATCTGGTGGATCATTTGAGTTTGGTAAATTTGTATAAGGGGTCCAGCTTGTGGGGGGTATTGAAGACAGATATTCAAGCTACACAGATTGCACAGTTCATTTTGCAAATGATGGAACTAGAAGAAGAAGTGTCAAGTTCTGCTGGATTGAGTTGGACAGATTAGTAGCATAGTCGGGCTATTTAGCTTTTAGATTGTTTACTTTGTCTTGATAATGGATTGTAAATAAAACCTGGTCCAATGGCCCAGTAGTTTCTGTTTTGTTCCAGCTCAGCATATGTAGTTATAACTACCCACTATAAAAGCTGAATGGATATTGTATTTTCTGATTCATTCACTAAATAAGGAAATGTAGATATTTTTCTCCTCTCTATTTTTGTTCTTCATTTTCCCTCTTATTTCTGAAACATTAGTTTACATTTTATATGAAATAGAATAGAAGGCACATTTCAATATACTTTTATAAGTGTATTTGGAAAATGAAAAATAGATTTTATTGTAATTAAAAAGTTTCTAGCTGGATATTAGAGGTAATTATAGGTGGTTGAGATTCTTGTATATAAACTGATCATCAACTTAGTTTCTAAGTCAATTTTTATAGAGAGAGTTTTTTTTTTCTTTCAAAACGCTTCTTCTTGTTACAAATTTAACATTCTCTTCGTGGATATTAATTATATATCTTGTGCATTTTAACGAGTGTTCCTATATATTCTCTGTTACCTAAATTTTTCACTTTTTATTTTACTTTATATTAATATAACTGTTCACTTTTAAAAATAATGCAAATGAACTAAACAAGAATTACCGTGAAAATGAAACTGTATCCCATGTGAAGAACCGTACGTAACAAATCAATCCGTCTCCACATCATTTTCAAATAATCAACGGTCATAAAGTATGCTTCTGCAGAAAAATCAACACCGTCCGTGGTAAGTGCATAGCAATGAGGATGAAACTCCAAGCAACGAGAGTATGCTTTTTTATCCAATGCAACAACTACTAAATGACTTAGAAGAGCCTTTGTTTGATTCCCAACTTTGAAGCTCTCAATAAAAAGATCAAATATTGAATTTGGTTCTATCCATGCTGAATTTAATGTAGTTAAAATTACTGTTTTGTTCTCCATGGCTGCTCTCTTTAAGACTTTCTCCAATTCATAATTTTGTCCATTTCGTTGTAGAACCTTAATAAAAAAGAAAGACAATATAAATAACCATATGACATAATATATATATATATATATATATATATATATATATATATATTAGAGAGAAGAAATATTTGATATGAGCTTGTAAACAAAATAATTAAGTACTAGTGAAAAAGAAGAAAAACTCTTTCTTCTGACCCAAAAAAAAATAATCTATGTTCATCACCAAAATAACAAGTTACTTCATTTTATATCTTCTTGCAAAAGAATATTCATAGACAAATTTGAGGCCACAACAATATGTTTTTAATATGACTTAGGTACATAACAGTTGAAAATTTTGTACACCTTAAGGTGCACATATACCAGCAGGATATCGAGTTATTAGAGATAAGTAATATACTACAATATTCATCATATATACTTAATGAAGTGTCTAATTTATAGATGTATCAGAAAAACTATAAGATGTATCATCATTCACATTATATTCCTGTATTAGCATCTCATATAAACTAGTCAAGCTTGTATGCCTTGTATATTAAATACAAGACGATTTGTGAAATTTCTCAATGTTCTAAGATGCTCAAAACATTTCTTGGAATTGCATTTAGAAAAATCTTAAATTATAAGAACTTTGTTACGTGTAGTCAACGATAAATCATTCGTCGATGTTCTGTTTTTCACGAATGAACAATATTAAATCTTTGTACTACAAATATTCTAAAAATTACAATGACAATTGGCAAAACTTCAAGCATACTAGAGTTGACCATCAAATTAGAATAATAAAAATATTATAGAAATTACAATGACAATTGGCATAACCTTCAAGCATCCTAGAGTTGACCATCAAATTAGAATAATAAGATCAATCCAAGGCCAGAGTTGTGTCTCACCAAAAAATGTTTCAATTGGCTATGATCTCTAGACTTTTGGCTTCTTAATTTGTTCGGTGGAAATGAGATCACGATATAATAATAAATAAATTAAACAAAAACTCAATTGTGGCCATTCTTGTTAGCACAAGAACCAAGCTCATAGAATTGCTTTTACCAGGCTTGCCCAAGTGGGTAAGTCTTTGGCTTGGGACCGAAAGGTCCCAAGTTCGACACCCTCTCCCCACAAAAAGGGGCAATAATATTCTCCTCCTCTGGTGAGGCGTTCTCCTCCTCCTCTGGTGAGGCAATACTCTCCCCAGGCATGGGGCATGCTACAATAGACCGATCTAGGGTACTATCCGCTGTAATTCGCCCATTAGTGACTTCAAAAAAAAAAAAAGGTTTCGTTCTTAACAAACTTTTAGAATCACTTAATATTTATATCTATAATTAAGTATGTTCTGTCAAATTAAATAATTAGTAAAAAAAATTCTCAAACGTATTTAATAAATAGGCACTTTAAAGGCCGAAATGAACACAACCGTATTTTTATCGAACATGAAAATTCAATTAATATTTAATCAATTAACTTGAATTTCTATTTTTGTGAGGTGTGAATTGCTTAATTTGGTATATAAAACTTTTTGAGTCTTTGAATCCATACAATCTCCGCGTGTCAATCTCGTTTCAACAACCGAAAAATAAATGTGCAAATAGCAAGAAAACTATGAAAAGTAAATTATAAAAGTCTCCTTCTAAAAGGAACAATTATGCCTAATTTATGACAGAGTATATATCAAAGTTATCAATAGCGGCGTTTAGCGGCGATTTCGCGGCTTCGCGGCGCGTCGCGGAGGTGTACCGCGGTGGAGCATCGCGTCGCGGTCGACTACGAAGAATTCCGATTTTTCGCCGCTATTTACCGCTATAGCGGCCTCGCGGTAGCGGAGCTTTTGCGGAAAATTGGTAGTCCCTTTTTTGTAATTTTTTCCCCCAATTCCTTTAAAGTAAATCGATCCTCCTGCAACCAAGATGGTGGTGGGCCGCGGCAAAAATGGAGGAAGGAGAAGAGAAGAAGCGCGGCAGAAAGGAGGGAGGAGAAGAGGAAGAGAAGAAAAGAGAGAAATGAGGGAGAAGGAGAAGAAGGAGAGGAGAGAAAGAGGCGGCGGCGGCGGTGAGAGGAGAAAGGGGACGGAGGCGGCGGCCTCTCCCATGAAGAAGAAGAGGGAAATGAAATTAGGGTTAGGAATTCTCTCCTAGGAGAGCTTATATAATCGGGACTAAATGTGCAATTAAAGTTTTAGCACATAAAGTCCTATTTAATTCTTAAATTACAAAAAAGTCCTACAAGATCTACTTTGTATATTTATTTGCCTTTCGAATTATTGTTGAATGTTCTTTGATGTTATAAACATGGAAGAATTTAACTAAATGTTTACAAGTATTATTAATTTTGTGTCATATATCTATATAAATATGTCATATCAGAAACTCCGAAAAAGTACCGCTTCGCGACACCGCTATAACTTTTGAAGCCTCCCCGCGACGGACCGCGAAACGCTATTAACAACTTTGGTATATATGTATAATTGTCTCATGACAGAATATAAATAAAATCAATTTTGGGTCAATGACAGTGATCTTCAAATTACGTATATTATTTTTTAAAAGAGAAAATAGAACCATAAAATTTGTTAGGCGAAAAAATGAGAAATAATTTATTTATTTATTTATTTACAGTTTGAGGTATTCAGTCTTCACTGTCAATGTGGTACTAATTTGGGTTTGGTTTCACGGTTTGTCTTTGGCGAGACCGCTAAATGGGGGGAGAATTTGACTCATAATACTCTTTACACGGAGTCCACAACCACAGAAAAAATCACGAGAATCGATATCCACTAAAAAACTCGAGCACTCGTCAACTGTGAGTCCCAAACTAAGAAATAATTTATTTGATCTTGCAACGATCATTTGATTCTTTTTTCTTTTTCTTTTCTTTTGTTTTGTTTTGTTTGGTGGAATACTTATTTGATTCTTTCAATCATTTGACCTTGCAGGCTGTGTTTGAACATCAATTAAAATACGAAGGACAGAAGAAATATCATCTATTATAAAATTTTGTTAATGGCACAATAAAATTCATTTCCAACTTGACTCCAACTTCTGCAAATGGCTCTACATCAAGTAATTTGCAAATTGCAATCAACTTAAGGTGAATATTGTTAAAATTGTTTCCCAAATTGTGATTATTATACTCCCTCCAATAGAGAATAATCCTTTAAGGCTCTAAACACACGGGTTAAGGAAATTGTGAAGTCATTTAAAGAAAACAAAAAAACAAAACAAAGGGAAGTTATGAAGTGGAGTGTAAGACTTTCTAATTGAAGTTTCAAAATTAAAATGTATATTTATTTTTGCTGAATTAATAATGTATAGTTTAGTAGACTAATATATAATGACCAAAAATTAAAAAAACTATAATCAGTACCTTTTTCTATTTTCCAACACAACAAATAATTTTGACCAAAAATATGCTAACTAAAAGATCTTGTTGTAGACAGTATGAAAAACTAAAAATATCACCGACCGTATCAATATTTTGACGTGTTGATTTATGTTGAAGACATAATGATTCATCTAAAATTTTGCCGTAGCTTTTAAATTTTCTTTATTAAAAAAATTTAAAAAATAAATTAAGCTTTGTAAAAATTGCTACGATATTTTATTTTGTAAAAATAGACATATATTCTACTGCCTTTTACATGATTGATGTTTATGTAAAAATAACGGCAAACTAAATAAAAGTAATAATAGTAAAACATCATTTTACACAACTTATGTTCCAGAATTATGGGCCAGGTATTGTCTTATTCTACATCTTAATTTTTGTTATGTTTATTAAAAAAAATTCAATTATATTAAAAAAAATGTATAAAAATTGTGGAATCCTCCAAAATAATGTGAGACGTATGGAAACCATATATAAATGGAACAGATAATCGAACAAGAAATGACGATAATATATTCTAAATTGAAAAGTGGACATTCAGTCGTGTAATATTTTAAGTAGATAGCCATTGGGTAGACTTAATTGGTTCACTCTGCTTATAAGGTGTTGGTCTAACGGTTAAGACTGAGGTCTCAAAATGTAGAGGTTATGAGTTTAAATCTCACCCCGCTTCATATGTTCCCACTATTTCTAATAAATAACTTTTTTAAAAAAAAAGGGTTCACCTCTCATATTGATCCTAGTAAATAGAACATTAAAACACATGAACCTAATATATTTCAAAATCACAAAATTATAAATTTAATAAAAGTAGTGACTTACTGGAGAAGAAAGGTTCCCTTGGACTGAATCTACTGGTGAAGACATATTTACTGCACCAGAATTTTTTATAGTGCCAGAAGGAGAAGAAAATGATGAATTTCCTTTCAAAGAATGACTTTTAGTTAGGTTTCTTTGTTTTTGATAATCCTGATGAGATAAAGAGTGATTTCCTGGACTTGTTTGTGGATGGTAGGAGCTGATGAGAAACAAGTTTTGGAAATTATAGGAAGATGAATGATAAAGAAGGAGACATGAAAAGACGGCAGCAACGAATAAAACTGTACTCTTTATCAAATGTTGGCTACAACACAACTGCTGGTGGTTGTTGTGGGTGGTCTTTTGGTGGCGGAAGAGGTGGTAGCCACCAGATTCAAGTGACTTTTCATCGGTGACTTTGGTGGTGTTTTCATTTTCCAAATCCATTCTGACTTGATCAAGGGGGGAATAAGGTAGTTTCCTCCTTTAGGTCCTTTTATAAGGCTTTTATATATATATATATTCTTTCTCATTTTATCATATCATTTGTCTTATTTATAGATAATTAGCATCTATCTCACTTCCCTTTAGGGTTTTGGGTACTTTTAAAAAAAAAAAAAAAAAATTTGCATTAACCGCTTATTATCAATGGGACAAGAGATGGACACTAATATTAGACAGAAGATCTAATATGTATTAGAAAATCTACACTATAACAGGGTGGTACATATGTTTCGCCTAATTTCATGTTCTATTGTCAACAAGTTGTCATGTATCTAATTATAAAAATAATAATATATCTATAACCTAAAAGAAATTAAGAAATCCTAAGAAAAAATATGATACTCCCTCCAATTCATAATAGAAGCGTTTTTTATGTAGTTTGGCATACATTAAACAAGGGGTAAATAAGAGACATTTTTACTCTTATACCCTTAAATAATTAGTCTATTCTCAACACTAACCCCTCACTCTAATCTCTCTAGTAAGGGTGGTAAAGAACAATATCTTTAAAAGTTGAAAAATAAATTTATTTTAAAAAAAAAAATTAAAAGTCTAAAAGTACCTCTATTATAAAATTGAGGAAATATACATGCATTCACTAATAAAACAAAATAATGGTACCGGAAATGAGGAAGGAAATCTCAAACCGTAACTGAAGGATGGAATGTTGCTAAAGAGAGACACGACTCATAGAAATTTAACATTGGTTTATAAAATAATGATAATTGGCAAAACTTCAAGCATACTAGATAGAACAATAAAAATATTATAGAAATTACAATGACAATTGGCAAAAACTTCAAGCATCCTAGAGTCGACCATCAAATTAGACTAATAAGATCAATCCAAGGACAGAGGTGTGTCTCACCAAAAAATGTTTCAATTGGCTATGTTATCTAGACTTTTGGCTCTTAATTTGTTGGGTGGAAATGAGATCTCTATATAATAATAAATAAATTAAACAAAAACTCAATTGTGGTCATTCTTGTTAGCGCAAGAACCAAGCTCATAGAAGCTTTTATCATGGTATTAAGGTTTCGTTCTTAACAAACTTTTAGATTCACTTAATATTTATATCTTTAATTAAGTATCTTCTGTCAAATTAAATAATTAGTAAAAAAAATTCTCAAACATATTTAATAAATAGGCACTTTCAAGGCCGAAATGAACACAATCGTATTTTTATCGAACATGAAAATTCAATTAACTTGAATTTCTATTTTTGTGAGGTGTGAATTGCTTAATTTGGTATATAAAAGACGGCAGCAACGAATAAAAGTGTAATATTTATCAAATGTTGGCTACAACACAACTGGTGGTGGTGGTTGTTAGTAGTGCCCTAGGACCATTAGCGTATGTTGTACGTTTTATTTCTTTTGAGCATGTCTTTGAATAGTTAATTTTGCTTCTGAACATCAAATGCGTGATTTGATAGTAAAACTCAGTAGCTTATGTAATTACTATTCTAGTTGTCCCTAGTTTTATGTAAGGTTCTTTACAATGAAATAAAACTAGTATGATGTTTGATTGATGATTATGTTTTACTAATCATGTGTAATGAATACAAATCATATCATAGATGCAATATATAGGGATACATTGTATTGGACGTGATCCGTTAGAGAAGTAATACTTCATGGTCCTTAGTAATAAGTATTACTTCCTCAATACTATTTTTGGAATCCTTAGACCTTATGTCTCCATTGATTCTAGCATGAATGGAGCCACTTTTTGACTATGTCGGATGTTACTTTTAATCGAGTAATCAATACGACTGATGATCGGATGTAGTGTCCTATTATGGCTTGAATGTGAGAGACATTGCAAGGGATTAGTCCCTCTCTTATTAGAGAGAGAGATATCCATTGGCCCCTCGATAGGGAAAGACTGTTTAAATGCATGGCCGTGCTCAAATGTATTTGATAAAGTGGTTATCAAATACTATTTGTTGGAACAGTCTACCTGGAGATCGAGCATAAATACAATTAAGCTTTATAAGGGTGACGACTACCATGCCTTATGCTTAATTAGGATATCGCGAGACAAAGGGATTAAATAGTGGATTGATATTAGGTTCCACTGTAAATTCATTCACTTTGGGTAGTCACAATGTCGTACTAGGGACCGCTTGTGATTTATGAACACATACTACTACTAAGTGTGTTTTCATTACCATTGTGATATGAACCTACAGGGTCACACATATAGACAAGCTAACGAGCTTCATGTCCAGATTCAATGAATCTAGAATGTGTCTAGGTTCATTGTATCAGACTTTTATTTTTCTGAGAATAATAAAGCGTTATTATTCGAATTAGAGATAAGGGGCATTTTCGGTATAGCTGGGATTATGTGGGAGTTATTATCCGATAAACACTCCCACTACCAGCAGAAGTCTAGAGGACGTGGGAGTTATAGACTCCTACTGCCAAAAGAGTTTGATAGGACGTGGGATTTGTTCTTGAAACAAACTCCCACTCCCTATATAAACTCTCATGACCGAAACCCTTAGTTTGTTGCTTCAACGACGATTCCAGCTTCGAGATGCTTGCTTCAATCCATAAAAAGACATTTGAAACTTACATACTTTGCTAGGATTTGATGGATCAACAAACCCCTCAAGTTGTGTCATATACACATCCTCGAGAAGGTTACCATTAAGAAACGTAGACTAACATCCATTTGCCATATCTCATAGTCATAATAAGCGGCTATGGCAAGTAAAATCCTAATAGACTTTATCATAACGACAGGAGAAAAGGTTTCGTCATAGTCAATACCATGAATTTGTCTGTAACCTTTAACTACTAGTCGAGATTTAAAAGTGTGTACATTACCATCCTTGTCGGTTTTCTTTTTGAAACACCATTTGTTATCAATGACCTTGCATCCTTCGGGTGGGTCAACCAAAGTCCACATGTGGTTATCGTACATGGATTGCATCTCAGACTTCATAGCTTCTAGCCACTTATCTGACTCAGAACTATGAATTGCCTCTTTGTAGGTAGTGGGTTCATCTTGATCAATCAGTTCAATATGGTGATCATCAGTCACGAGAAATCTATATCTCTCAGGCTGTTATGTACCCGACTTGACCTCCTTGGGCCTTATGTCAAAGATTTAAGCTCAGTATTAGCACGTGAGCTTGTTTGAAGTTCCAAAGTTGGTTCAAATGTTGTTTGGGGATCTTGAATTTCCATAAGATGGATCTTACTCCCACTATCCTCTTTGGAAATAAACCCCCTTTCAAGGAATAAACCATTTCGAGCAACAAACACTTTGTTCTCTGATGGAAGATAGAAGTAATATCCTTTAGTTTCTTTAGGATATCCCACAAACAAACACTTGTCAGATTTAGGGGTGAGCTTATCAGATAACAGGCGTTTTACATACGCCTCGCATACCCAAATTTTGAGAAATGACAAACTTGGTCGTTTCCCAGTCCATATCTCGTATGGAGTTTTCTGAACTGCTTTAGAAGGAACGCTATTCAATATAAATGCAACAGATCCTATCGGAGCCTTGCTCATACTATTCGAATTCGATATTGTTAATCACATCATAACATGTATCAAATTCGATTTGGTATGTGTATGTGTGAAAAACAGAAAATATTGTATCTTTAAGTTAATATATGTGATATATGCATAAACTGTCATCGGTTGATCATGTTTATTTGTTTATGTGAATCGTTATGTTATTAATTCGATTAACATTGCATGAATTGCTATAGCATGATTCGGTCTGTAATTTAATTCGATTAATTTGCATAAACTGATATCGCATGTTTCTGTATATTTGATACTGCATAAACTGTTTATGATTAATCTGTAATTAATTCGATTAAATCGGCGGTTATGCTTCCTGCGTTAATCTGATTAACCAATACATTATTCGATTATGTATTTTAGGCAATTTAGGGTTAAAATCGGGGCAGAAAACTCAATCGATGAGCTGATGAAGAATCAGATCTCCTCTAACCTAAGACTTTGTATATGTACTCGTTTTTATTTCATTGTACTTTATGTGAGTTTTAGCATGACCTACTATACCCCCTATTGTTTTACACTTAATTGGGTTGTAATTTTATAATACGACATGCGAGTCATTTTTCCAATGATGTAAAATTGTAATTGCTTTCTTAGATTAGTTTTACTGCTTTAAATTGAAGGCTGGGTATGCCCATGCAATTATGTAACAAGACTGGAGGATGCTGGATCGAAAAATTTATCCATGAGATGGATATTGACTTAGATTGACCCTTGTCTCCCACAAGGCTCGTGGGAGTCATCATAGGATTAGGCCATGCTATCTCACGTTTACTTTTATGCTTTATATTTGCATGAGATGCTTGTATTATTGTCTTATGGGGTTTAACAGCTTATTCAAATGTTTTAACTAAGTCTTAAAATGCCTATCATATTCTAAGCACTCATTGAGCTTGGATCATCATTTTTGTCTGCTTGTCAAAGCAACAGATAAGTGGTTATCTAAGCAAAAGGAGATGGGAAAATAGTGATTTCCATAAGCTTAGACATGGTTCAACTTAGCTAGGCTATCAAAATAGTTTTGGGCCTAGGGCATAAAATGGGAAATAGCCGGGACATATAGATATCATTCCCATTGATTGATTTTGCTTTATTATGGGGATAAGCCAAAGCTTACTTATAACTATCGTAAAATGAAATTTTTCACTATTTATCAAGTGTTGAAATTGTGGAAAGGTTTTTGCTCAAAAACTAATAACTTTGCAAATAATTTAATGTAGATAATAGCAACCAATACATCACACACTTCATTGCAATCCGTCCTTGAGAAGGAAAAACTAAGTGGGACCAATTTCCTTGATTGGGCCCGCAACTTAAGGATTGTCCTTAAGCATGAAAGAAAAATATACGTTCTTGATACGGATATTCCTGAAAAGCCTGCAAACAACGCCCCCAGAGCTGACAGAGATGCTTGGAAGAAGCACTTTGATGATTCCAACGATGTGACTTGTCTCATGTTAGTCACAATGAGCATTGATCTTCAAAAACAGTTTGAAGGGGTTGAGGCTTTCCAGATGATGGGCCTGCTCAAGGAAATGTTCCAAGAGCAAGCCCGTCAAGAAAGATTTCTCACCACTAAGGCGTTGAATAGTTGCCAGATGGCCCCTGGCACCTCTGTAAGTGCACATGTTCTTAAGATGAAGGGCTATCTTGACCAACTTGAGAAAATTGGGGCTCCCGTAGGTCATGACATGGCCACAGATATGATCTTGGGCTCACTCCCACCAGAGTATGACCAGTTTGTCATGGACTTCAACATGCATGGAATGGAGAAGTCCATACATGAGATACACGGGATGCTCAAGCAGGCTGAACTGAACATTAAGAAGACCCCTGAAGTCTTAATGGTTCAAAAAGGTAATTTCAAGAAGAAAGGAAAGGGAAAGCCCATGGCCAAGAAGGGAAAATGCAATAACAAGCCCAAACCCAAGGCCAAGGCACCAAAGGAAGGAGTTTGCTTCCATTGCAATGAACCATGTCATTGGAAACGGAACTGCAAGCTCTATTTGGAAGAGAAGAAAAGGGAAAAGCCAGTTTGACTGTCTCTCCAGGTATTTGTGTTATTGAAATTAACATGTCTTCTCCTACTTCATGGGTATTAGATACTGATTGGGATCTCACATTTGTGCAAATGTGTAGGGGTTCAGAAGGAGTAGATCACTAGCAAAAGGAGAAGTGGACATGAGAGTAGCGAACGAAGCAAGAGTTGTTGCTGTAGCTACCGGGACATTTAATTTAGTTTTGCCAAGTGGCCTTATTATAGAATTGAATAATTGTCTTTATGTTCCAACTTTGAGTAGGAATATTATTTCAGTTTCTTGTTTGGATATTGATGGTTTTGAAATAAATATTATGAATAAAATTTGCACCGTTCATAAAGATCGTATCTTCTATGGAGATGCCTCTTTGATGAATGGGCTTTATATTCTTAACCTCGATGAATACATTAAAAGGCCCATCTATGAAATTAATACAAAGAGGTTTAAATCAAATAACTTAAACCAAACCTACTTTTGGCATTGTCGTTTGGGCTACATCAACGAGAAACGCATATCAAAACTCCATAAAGATGGAATTTTGACATCATTTGACTTAGAGTCTTATGAGACATGTGACTCTTGCTTGTTAGGCAAAATGACTAAAACTCCTTTTACTGGACAAAATGAGAGAACTTCTGATTTGTTCGGCCTCATACATACAGATGTTTGTGGAACAATGAACACAAGTGTTAGAGGAGGGTTTCAGTACTTCTTCACATTCACAGATGATTTCAGTATATATGACTACGTCTATCTAATGAAACATAAATCAGAATCTTTTGGAAGATTCAAAGAATTTCAAAATGAAGTACAAAATCAACTTGGTAAAAGTATTAAGATACTTCGATCAGATCGAGGTGGCGAATACCTTAACCAAGAGTTTGACGAACATCTTAAAGGTTGTGGAATTGTTTCACAATTAACTCCTCCGGCACACCACAATGGAATGGTGTGTCAGAACGGAGGAATCACACCTTACTAGATATGGTTCAATCTATGATGAGTCAAACCAGTCTTCCAATTTCCTTTTGGGGCTACGCCCTAGGAACTGCTGCATTTATATTGAATAGAGTTTTCCTTCTAAAGCGGTTCAGAAAACTCCATACGAGATATGGACTGGGAAATGACCAAGTTTGTCATTTCTCAAAATTTGGGGATGCGAGGCTATGTAAAATGCCTGTTATATGATAAACTCGCCCCTAAATCTGACAAGTGTTTGTTTGTGGGATATCTAAAGAAACTAAAGGATATTACTTCTATCTTCTATCAGAGAACAAAGTGTTTGTTGCTCGAAATGATCTATTCCTTGAAAGGGAATTTGTTTTCAAAAAGGATAGTGGAAGTAAGATCCATCTTGAGGAAATTCAAGATCCCCAAACAACATCTGAACCAGCTTTGGAACTTCAAGCAAGCTCATGTGCTGATACTGAGCTTCAATCTTTGACACAAGGCCCAAGGAGGTTAAGTCGGGTACATCAACAGCCTTTGAGATATGGATTTCTCGTGACTAATGATCATCACGTTGAACTGATTGATCAGGATGAACCTACTACCTACAGAGAGGCAATTCATAGTTCGTAGTCAAATAAGTGGCTAGAAGCTATGAAGTCTGAGATGCAATCCATGTACGATAACCAAGTATGGACTTTGGTTGACCCACCCGAAGGGTGTAAGGTCACTGATAACAAATGGTGTTTCAAAAAGAAAACCAACATGGATGGTAATGTACACACTTTTAAATCTCGACTAGTAGTTAAAGGTTACAGACAAATTCATGGTATTGACTATGATGAAACCTTTTCTCCTATCATTATGATAAAGTCTATTAGGATTTTTCTTGCCATAGCCGCATATAATGACTATGAGATATGGCAATTGGATGCTAAGACATCTTACTGATTAGAAACGACATTCCCACATTACAAAGCGTAAAAGCTTGGTTAGGGAAGTATTTTTCCATGAAAGACTTAGGCGAGGCTACATACATTTTGGGTATAAGAATCTATAGAGATAGATCTAACAAAATGATTGGCCTAAGCCAGAGTGGATACATTGACAATGTACTGAAATGGTTCAGTTTGCAAGATTCCAAAAAGGGATTCTTGCCCATGTCACATGGCATTAAACTCAGCAGTACTCAAGGACCTTCCACAAAGGATGACCGAGAGCACATGAGTAAGATCCCATATGCTTCAGCCATTGGGTCTATTATGTATTCCATGATATGCACTCGCCTAGATGTCTCGTTCGCTCTAAGTATGACTAGAAGATATCAATCTCACCCTGGATAGTCACATTGGATTGCAGTCAAGAGCATTCTTAAGTACTTGAGAAGGACTAAAGATATGTTCTTAATTTACGGAGGTCAAGAAGGAAGTCTAGTTGTAATTGGTTACACAGACGCAAGCTTCCAGACCAACGTCGATGATTTTAGATTGCAATCTGGTTTTGTGTGAAGGGATTCATGGGCGGAAACTCGTTCCAAACACCCATGAGTCCTCCCCTGAAAGGATCCGCTCATACAAAACGAATCTAAAAATTACAAGAAAAGACTTACGTTTTGAGTTCAAGAATCGGATTCTTGAATGGAAGATGCTATCTTTATGGCTCGGATGCAATGATCACTTGAGTCCTCCCTTTGCGGAATTACTCCCTACCGGTATCCACGCGACGAAACGGGCAGCGAGTGCTAGCTCTCCGTTTTTCTGAGTTTCTGGAACTAGGGAGAAAATGAGATGCGAACCAAGAAATCGATTTCTTGTGGTTTTTGGTATTTCCACTTTGAAAATCTCTAACCACTAGGGGTTTCGGCCAAGAGTGGTTTATATAGGGTATGAGAGTTTGTTCCCATAACCAACTCTCACATCCTCAACTTCTCTCTACGGTGGGAGTCTTTAACTCCCACGTCCCCTAAACTGCTGGCAGTAGAGGAGTCTTTATCGGATAATAACTCCCACGTAATCCCAACTATTAACCAAACACCCGAAAATGCCCCCTTATCTATAATTCGAATAATAACGCTTTATTATTCTCGAGAAAAATAAATGTCGGATACAATGAACCTAGACACATTCTAGATTCATTGAATCCGACATGAAGCTCAGTTAGCTCGTCTATGCGTGTGACCACTGTAGGTTCATCTCACGGTGGCAATGAAAACACACTTAGTAGTAGTATGTGTTCATAAATCACAAGCGGTCCCTAGCAGGACATTGTGACTACCCAAAGTGAATGAATTTACGGTGGAACCTAATATCAATCCACCATTTAATCCCTTTGTCTCGCGATATCCTAATTAAGCATAAGGCATGGTAGTCGTCACCCTTATTAAGCTTAATCGTATTTATGCTCGATCTCTAGGTAGACTGTTCCAACAAATAGTATCTGATAACCACTTTATCAAATACATTTGAGCACGGCCATGCATTTAGACAGTTTTCCCTATAGAGGGGCCCATGGATATCTCTCTCTAATAAGAGAGGGACAAATTCCTTACAATGCCTCTCACATTCAAGCCATGATAGGACACTACATCCGATCATTAGTTGTATTGATCACTCGATTAAAAGCAACGTACGACTGAGTCAAAACGTGGCTCCATTCATGCTAGAATCAAATGGAGACATAAGGTCTAAGGATTCTAAAATAGTATTGATGAAGTAATACTTATGACTAAGGGCCATTAAGTATTACTTCTCTAACGGATCACGTCCAATACAATGTATCCCTATATATTGCATCTATGATATGATTTGTATTCATTACACATGACCAGTAAAACATGATCATCAATCATACATCATACTAGTTTTATTTCATTGTAAATAAGCATTACATAAAACTAGGGATAACTAGAATAGTAATTACATAAGCAAATGAGTTTTACTATCAAATCACGCATTTGATGTTCATAAGCAAAATTAACTATTCATATGAAATGCTCAAAAAGATATAAAACGTACAACATATGCTAATGGTCCTTGGGCACTACTAACATTGTGTTTTGTTTGAATGGAGGTGCTGTGAGCTGGAAGAGCTCAAAGCAAGAAACCGCGGCCGACTCTACAGATGAGTCGAGTATCTGTCATGCCTCGAAGCGACTAAAGCAGTTTGTTTGGATCAAGAAATTTGTTGATGAATTAGGTGTCGTCCCTAGCATTGTGAACCCAGTGGACCTTTATTGTGATAGTACTAGTGTCATTTCACAAGCTAAGGAACCTAGATCTCACCAACGATCCAAACACATTCTCAGGCGTTTCCATCTGATTAGAGAGATCATTGAGAGAGGAGACGTTAAAATTTGCAAAGTTCATACAGACGACAACATTGCAGATCCATTGACCAAGCTGTTAGTAGTGCCCTGGGACAATTAGCACATGTTGTGCGTTTTAGTATCTTTTGAGCATGTAATTGAATAGTTAATTTTGCTTTTGATTATCAAATGTGTGATTTGATAGTAAAACTCATTAGCTTATGTAATTACTATTCTAGAAGTCCCTAGTTTTATGTAATGCTTAATTACTATGAAATAAAACTAGTATGATTGTTGATTGATGATCTTGTTTTACTGATCATGTGTAATGGATACAAATCACATCATAGATGCAATATATAGGGATACATTGTATTGGACGTGATCCGTCAGAGAAGTAATACTTCATGGTCTTAAGTCACAAGTATTACTTCCTCAATACTATTTTAGCATCCTTAGACCTTATGTCTTCATTGATTCTAGTATGAATGGAGCCACGTTTTTGACTCGATCGGGACGTTACTTGTAATGCAGTAATCGATGCGATCGATGATCGGATGTAGTGTCTTATCATAGCTTGAATGTGACAGACATTGTAAGGAATTTGTCCCTCTCTATTATTGAGAGAGATATCCATGGGCCCCTCGATAGGGAAAGAGCTGTTTAAATGCATGGCCATGCTCAAATGTATTTGATAAAGTGGTTATCAAATGCTATTTGTCGAAAGCTAGATCTACCTAGAGATCGAGCATAAATACAATTAAGCTTAATAAGGGTGACGACCACCATGCCTTATGCTTAATTAGGATATCGCGAGACAAAGGGATTAAATAGTAGATTGATATTAGGTTCAGTTGTATATTCATTCACTTTGGGTAGTCACAATGTCCCTGCTAGGGACCGCTTGTGATTTATGAACTCACACTACTACTAAATGTGTTTTCATTGCCATTGTGATATGAACCCTACTGAGGTCACACGCATAGACGAGCTAACGAGCTTCATGTCCGATTCAATGAATCCAGAAAGTGTCTAGTTTCATTGTATCGACATTTGTCTTTCTGAAAACAATAAAGTGTTTATTACTCGAATTAGAGATAGGGGCAATTTGGTATTTTACCTATAGGCCGGGATTACGTGGGAGTTATTATCCGATAGGACTCCCACTACCAAAGCAAATCCAGGAACGTGGGATTACGAGACTCCCAGCTGTGAGAAGAAGTTGAGTAGAGGTGGGAGTTGTTCTAGTAACAAACTCTCACACTCTATATAACATCTCTTAGCCGAAATCTAGAAGGCTAATGCTTTTCAGCCGAAATACCTTAGTATCCATAAAAAGAGTTTTCTGCCTCTCCCTTTTTCTCTCGATTCCCGAAACCCGAAAGGCGAAGAGCTAGCAATCGCTCGCCTGTTTAAATCGCGTGGATACCGGTAGAGGGACATTCAGCAAAGGGAATTCCGTTGGTGGCAGATTAGCATCCAAGAAACGTCATCCTCCATTCATACTAGTAGTTTCTTGAATCCAAGAAACGTAAGTTCTTTATTGCTGTTTTCGAATTGTTTCATATGAGCGGATCCTTCAGGGGAGGATCCATGGGTGTTTGGAACGAGTTTCCGCCCATGAATCCCTTCACAAGCCACTCCCACAACCTAAACATGAGAGTCATACTAGGTCAATGGGATTGAGGATCATGTATGATTGGACCTAGGGCAAGTGGGAGATTGGTACCATTAGCACATGTTGTATGTTTTATTTCTTTTAAGCATGTCTTTGAATAGTTAATTTTTCTTCTGAACATCAAATGCGTGATTTGATAGTAAAACTCATTAGCTTATGTAATTACTATTCTAGTTGTCCCTAGTTTTATGTAAGGTTCTTTACAATGAAATAAAGCTAGTATGATGTTTGATTGATGATTATGTTTTACTAATCATGTGTAATGAATACAAATCATATCATAGATGCAATATATAGGGATACACTGTATTGGACGTGATCCGTTAGAGAAATAATGCTTCATGGTCCTTAGTCATAAGTATTACTTCCTCAATACTATTTTTGGAATCCTTAGACCTTATGTCTCCATGGATTCTAGCATGAATGGAGCCACGTTTTGACTCAGTAGGACGTTACTTTTAATCGAGTAATCAATACGACTGATGATCGGATGTAGTGTCCTATCATGGATTGAATGTGAGAGACATTGTAAGGGATTTGTCCCTCTCTTATTAGAGAGAGATATCCATGGGCCCCTCGATAGGGAAAGACTGTTTAAATGCATGTACGTGCTCTGTATTTGATAAAGTGGTTATCAAACACTATTTGTTGGAATAGTTTACCTGGATATTGAGCATAAATACAATTAAGCTTTATAAGGGTGACGACTATCATGCCTTATGCTTAATTATGACATCGCGAGACAAATGGATTAAATAGTGGATTGATATTAGCTTCCACCGTAAATTCATTCACTTTGGGTAGTCACAATGTCCTGTTAGGGACCGCTTGTGATTTATGAACACATACTACTACTAAGTGTGTTTTCATTGCCATTGTGATATGAACTTACAGGGTCACACGCATAAATGAGCTAACGAGCTTCATGTCCAGATTCATTGAATCTAGAATGTGTCTAGGTTGATTGTATCTGACATTTATTTTTCTGAGAATAATAAAGCATTATTATTCGAATTAGAGATAAGGGGCATTTTCGGTATAGCTGGGATTATGTGAGAGTTATTATCCGATAAAGACTCCCACTACTAGCAGAAGTCTAGAGGACGTGGGAGTTATAGACTCCCACTGCCAAAAGAGTTGGATAGGACGTAGGAGTTGTTCTTGAAACAAACTCCCACTCCCTATATAAACTCTCTTGGCCGAAACCCTTAAGACTAATGCTTCATTCGCAATAAACTAAGAATCCCGAAATCAGATTTCTGAATTCTATCTCTCCATTTCTCTCTAAATTCCCGAAACTCAGAAAAATGAAGAAGTAGCAATCGTTGTTTGTTTCGTCGCGTGGATACCGGTAAGGAGTAATTTAGCAAGGGAGGACTCAAGGTGATCTTTGTTAAGAGCCCAAAGACATAATCTTTCATTCAAAAATCATATTCTTGAACCGTAAAATGTAAGTCTTTTTTATGCTTTTGATTCCTTTTTTGTATGAGCGGATCCTTTAGGGGAGGACTCATGGGTGTTTAGAACGAGTTTCTTCCCATGAATCCCTTCAGTTGTCAAGGGAGAAATAAGAGACATTTTTACTTTTATACCCTTAAATAATTAGTCTATTCTCGGACACTAATCACTCACTCTAATCTCTCTAGTAAGGGTGGTAACGAACAATATCTTTAAAAGTTGAAAAATAAATTTATTTTAAAAACAAATTAAAAGTCTAAAAGTACCTCTATTATAAAATTGAGGAAATATACATGCAATCACTAATAAAACAAAATAATGGTACCGGAAATCTCAAACCGTAACTAAAGGAGGAATGTTGCTAAAGAGAGACACGTTTGACTTATAGAAATTTAATATTGGTTTATAAAATAATGATAATTTACTACCCCACTAGATTAGTAGACAATATTGGGCACCACAATTTTGACAAAACTGCATCGAATGACAAGATATTTGTGGAAAATATTAGTAATATAAATTTTTTTTATTACTGTTGCCCCCAAAAAAAAAAAACTATGGTCGTATGTCGAGTAAACTGCGACACCCGACTTTGTATTTACACTTGAAAAATGATGACTCGGCCAAGAATGCATTGTTGGAAAAAAATTCTCCACGCAGTAAGTTTGTTCGGAGCCAATTGGACTACTTTAAACCAGAGCATGTGTTATTTGATTAAATAGTCACACAATGAGCTAAGTCTTAGGGGTTGGGATTCTACCTAAGTATGCATTATTGGATAGATATTCTCACACATTAAGTTTGACTGATTCCAAAACGGTTAAATGTAAAGGGTCTACATGAATTTAAGTGCAAAAACTTTAAGTAAAGCCTACAAAGACAAAATAAATGAAGATAAAAAATGATTGTGATTGTGATTGTGATGTCCTTGAACTCTTTCTTTGTCTTCTATTTATACCTGCTTTTGAAAATCCATTCCTACCTCGAATTATGCTCATTACGGAAATGATTTTGTGAAGTGAACATGTTTTTCATGTTATTGACGTTATGGAGAACATTGGCAAACTCCCTTTGTCTTGGCCCGCTGGTTGTTGTATGTTTCCCTCATTTTCAGCAGATGTCCAGTTATTGCTTTGCCCTAAAAACTCTTATAGTCGTTCCTTATTTCTTCATATGAAGATCATGGTGATTGGGGAAATGATAGGGCCTAAGACTGGGTTAAAAGAGTTGTAAAATTGATTCGCTTATGTCTAGTGGCTCTGTTTGGCTATCTCGGCCAATTGACTTTTTGGATGGATCCTGGGACCAGTTTGTATATATGCTAGTTAACCCTTTTATTCGTTTCCTGGATGGTCTCGCCCGGACGAGATTTTTTGGTTGTCTACATTTGCCCCTCATTTTCTATTTCGAGAAAGTTGCAAGATCAAAACAAAAAGAAAAATTTCTCGGAATATAGGCAAACCTGTAGGGTCGAAGATTATTGGGACTTATGCCAAAAAACAATTATTCCTATAACTGAATGCATATAATATTTATATAATTGTAAATATTTAATCTATATTGTCTTGCATAATCCATTATTTATTTATAATGCATAATAACACATATGACCCATGTGCATCAGTTATAGTTTTAGTGGTTGTCTCGAAGTGCCCCACTGTAAGGTACAAAATATTGAAATTTGATACACTAGGATAATGTAGTTCATGATCGATCAATGGAATAGGGGCACATTCGATGGAACTAAGATTATCACATAATAAGTTATGAGTTAAGGGGATGGCTCGCCATTAGCCAAATAGTAGATCTCTCATCTTTATTATGTGATTTTTATTTGGATACGTAGACCGGTGAGCGTTGTTTGGATACCTTAAACAAGACCAGTGATTCATCAAAGTACTACCAAAAGAAAAATGAATTTAAAACTATCACAACTACACTGGACGAATATCTGCAGTACGAGTTGGTAGTCGAGCGAAGCTAATGCTTTATACTTTGATGTGCAATACTTGAGATCCTTAAGTTTGATTAATAGTACTTGTACGTTGAGTATATGATCTTAGTTAGTTAAGACATATTCATATAGATAGTGAAGGGATTCATGGGCAGAAACACGTTCTAAACACTCATGAGTCCTCCCCTGAAGGATTCGCTCATACAAAAACGAATCGAAAACAGCGAAAAATTACTTACATTTTTCGGCTAAAGATGTTTTCTTTCGGATGAGTGCTGCTGCCACTAAAAGCCTTCCCTTGCGGAATCGCTTTCTATCGGTATCCACGCGACGAAACGAGCAGCTAGTGCTAGCTCTTCGTTTCTGAGTTTCGGGAATATAGTAAGAAGAGAAGGGCAGAAATCCAGAAATCTGATTTCGGGAGAAAAATTGGTTTATTGCGGCTCAAGCATTAAATCTTGGGTTTCGTCCAAGAGAGGTTTATATAGGTTGTGAGAGTTTGTTTCAAGAACAACTCTCACGTCCTATCCACCTCTTTTGGCAGTAGGAGTCTTCAACTCCCACGTGCCCTAGACTTCTACTGGTAGTGGAAGTCTTTATCGGATAATAACTCCCACGTAATCGCAGTTAAAACCAAATACCAAAAATACCCCTCTTTCTCTCTAATTCGAAATAATAACAACTTTATTATTCTCAGAAAATAAATGTCAGATACAATGAACCTAGACACATTCTAGATTCATTGAATCTGGACATGAAGCTCGTTAAATCGTCTATGGCTATAAAATCTCGGTAGACCATACTTTATGTCAGTCGATTGGAACGTGCTTAGTTTTATCGAACCACATATCACGATCGACCGAGATCAAGGCAGAAGTCTTTGGACTTAACTTCGAAACCACTTCAGACGACCTACTCTCTAGTCCAGTCAACCGAAGTTGTCCTGTCATGGAAAAAATATAGCCATCGCGCGTGACCTTGTAGGTTCATATCACAATGGCAATGAAAACACACTTAGCAGTAGTGTGAGTTCATAAATCACAAGTGGTCCCTAGCATGACATTGTGACTACCCAAAGTGAATGAATTTACGGTGGAACCTAATATCAATCCACTATTTAATCCCTTTGTCTCGCGATATCCTAATTAAGCATAAGGCATGGTAGTCGTCACCCTTATTAAGCTTAATTGTATTTATGCTCGATCTCTAGGTAGACCGTTCCAACAAATAGTATCTGATAACCACTTTATCAAATACATTTGAGCATGGCCATGCATTTAGACAGTCTTTCCCTATCGAGGGGCCCATGGATATCTCTCTCTAATAATAGAGAGGGACAAATTCCTTACAATGCCTCTCACATTCAAGCCATGATAGGACGCTACATCCGATCATCAGTCGTATTTATTACTCGATTAAAGTAACGTCCGACTGAGTCAAAACGTGGCTCCATTCATGCTAGAATCAATGGAGACATAAGGTCTAACGATTCTAAAATAGTATTGAGGAAGTAATACTTATGACTAGGGACCATGAAGTATTAATTCTCTAACGGATCACGTCTGATACGATATATCTCAATATTTTGCATCTATGGTATGATTTGTACTCATTACACATGATTAGTAAAACATAATCATCAATCAAACATCATACTAGTTTTATTTCATTGTAAAGAACATTATATGAAACTAGGGACAACTAGAATAATAATTACATAAGCTAATGAGTCTTACTATCAAATCACGCATTTGATGTTCATAAGAAAAATTAGCTATTCAATTACATGCTCAAAAGATATAAAACGTACAACATATGCTAGTGGTCCTAGGGCACTACTAACATTAATCCTTACCTAAAATCTTTAAGCATAGTGAAGTTTTTACATGTCACTCGGGAAAGGTCTTCTTCTCTTCTATCTCTTTACCTGGCTTTGGTTAGCTGAGGACTCGTTCGGATGATCCTAACTCGGCATACTAAAGGAGGTATGTCTAATTTCCTTATAACTAGAGAGATTTTTAGTGGTACTTGTCCTTCTGCTCGACATAGAAAAATCACTTTGGAACCATATCATTCTCGCTTCTTTGCGAGATAATTATGTTTCATCCAAGATGTTCTGTTTAATCTTAACCATGGTACCTTTGTAAGCCTTAAGGGCTAATGTGATCAATATTGTTTTGACATTGAGAAGTTCTAATGTCTGTGTGAGCTTGTGTTTCAATGATAGGACATTATACACTCACACATGCAATGAAAGGTAGCTTCTTGTGGACATCAAAGATCATTCTACAACAAGAAGAAGATACATTTTGCAATTCTCCAATGGCACAAGTTTAAAGGTCATTCACAATGCCATTGAAAAATATTTCAAAATCAAAGGGATATCTTCCTGTGGATTTCAAAGATCATTCTACAAACAAGAAGAATCTACATTTTGTAAGTCTCCATAGCACAAGCCAAAAGGTCATCCACAAAGCTAATCGAAGATATTGCAAAATCAAAGGAAAATCAACAAGTGTTGAAGTCCAAAATGCTACAACTTGACAAAACTACAAATGACTTCATCACAAGAAGAGGTTGATCAAAGGTCTCAAGTCCAAGCTCAAAGAGGAACTCATCTTGAAGACTTGAAGGCCAAGAAAAATATTAGTCAAGATGCTTATAGGTATATCTCTTGTGACTGATTTTATTTGATGAATGATAGTTTATAGTATGATGAAGCTCAAACTCTTGCATGTTTTCAAAACCGTATTTCATACTTTGATTTAATCTTTCAAAGGTTTTGTAAAACATATTTTAAGTATTGGTTAATTCCTAAGATCTTTAAAATGTTTTAAATATCTTTCAAAAACTCTTAGGCATGAGTTTGAGAACATTAGAAAGCTGACAAAGTGGAAAAACCCACTTATGGACTGAAGTCCGGTCGACCGGGTCCTAGACCTCAGGCGACCTGATGAATTCCGGTCGACCATTGTACTTTGCCACTTCCAAAACTCGAATGGCTATAAAATCTCGGTAGACCATACTTTATGTCAGTCGATTGGAACGTGCTTAGTTTTATCGAACCACATATCACGATCGACCGAGATCAAGGCAGAAGTCTTTGGACTTAACTTCGAAACCACTTCAGACGACCTACTCTCTAGTCCAGTCAACCGAAGTTGTCCTGTCATGGAAAAAATATAGCCATCGTATCTCGATTTGCTTGCACTTTTTTGACACTATATAAAGCCTTTATGGCTGAATTTGTTCTTTGCCCAAGACAATAGAAGGGCCTTAGTATACAAGTTTTAGACAAGAAAATCAAACACTTTCATAAGCTAAATTCTTCCAATCATTCATCAAAACATTTCTAGTTAAGAAAGAGCTTCATCTACTTATTCTTTCATTCTCAAATATGAATTAGGTCTCCAATTGTAATATCTAATCCTTAGATGGGTTTTTCTTTATTGAGCTTAAATGTAAAATCTCACGTGTTGAGATTATCTTTCTTTGTAAAGGGTTGAGTGGCAAAGCTTGGTTGTGAGAATGGTGGTTTTTGGCCTCCAATGAGTTGGATTGGATCTTTCTTGAAATCGTAGGAACTAGAGTGCATGGTGACCCGAAATATAAGTAGGGTTGATGTGTTCGTAAAACCTCCTCACTTAGTAGATTAGGTTAGAGAAAGAGTTCACAATGGTGGAAGGCTACATGAGTGTGTAAAAGACCAATAGTTTGTTTGTCCTTCCTTGTAATCTATCAAAACAAGCTAGTGGAAAGTTGCCAAAATCATTGGGTGTGTCCCAAAGTACTGGATGTAGATCTTTGTGATCGAACCACTCCACATCCTTGTGTTTTCTCTTCTTACTCTATCTCTTTACTTTCAAGTTCTTACATTATACTTGTGCTTATATTCACATGAACTTTATTGTATGAGCTTTAATTGATTATATAGAGTTAGATTAATTGCTTGTCATATCTTCCTTGGCTTGGGCATAGGACTTGCATTTAGAGATCTTTATAGCTTTTTATATCTCTTGTTAAATGCTAGTTCTCATGACTTGTGTGTTTGTTCTTACAAACTTTGCATATATGAATCTTGACCTAGACAATCCTTGATCATATTCAATGTCTTGTATTCCTATGTGTTGCATTTACACACATAAGTCATCTAAGTGATAAAACTTTAATTCACCTTATATGCTTAATGAACATAACTGTTGTTAAGGTAATCACTTAGGAAAATATTGTGGTAGAAAAGTTTAAATTATTTGAGAAGCAGGGCAAAGGAGTATTCGCGGTTGGTATGCAAGATTTTTCTCATCATCGACAGAAGAAAATAAAATAAAATATTTCATCGATAATTTCAACTGATAGATCATCAGTCAATTTTGTTTCAAGTAAATCATGAAAATAGACTTGGATTATCCCGTATTTCGTACTAAAAATATAACCATTATCAGGAAAATAAAGGGTTCTATACCTGCATTAAAATATTTTTTTCCTCAAGAACTCGCATGATTATCCACCAAATTACTTAATCAAAAGTATATAAAACAAATTCTTACGTCAGACAATAATCCTAAACTATGAAATCGAACTAACGGGTTCGAACGAATCTTACTTTCGGAGTTTGCCCTAATTTTGTCTCATAAATTTGTCTCAAAAGTTTTGTCTGCAACCGTAAGAGGAAAAAGAAAGTACAATAATCCTAAGTTTAGACTAAAAGATACTCCATTCATTCCCATTTAATTGTCATTTAGGAGATATATATGTATCCAAATTAATTGTCTTTTAGATGTCTTTTATTAGGTGTCAACAATTTATTCCAATTATACCCTTAACCTATCTTTTATTGGAAAAGTGAAAGAGAGGGAGGAAGGAAGGAAGGAAGGGGTATTATTGGAATTGTGGTGGAAATATTACTATTTGTTTGAGTTCCTTAATTTTTTCAAAGTTTCCTAAACGTCCTATATTGAGGAATGGTGGGAGTATTATATAGTAAACGAAATTGCAAGATTAGTCCCCAACTAGTAACTAATATCACCTCACCCAAATGTTAAAGGATTTATTCACTCTAGTCCCAAAAGTTATAAACTTAATTAATTTAGTCCCAAGAGAGGGTCCGAGTTTCACACACTTTGCTAAGGACTGCCCAAACAAAAGTATTATGATCATGCAAGATGATGGAATTTGAGTAAGTGAAGGGGAACAAGATGGAGCCAAGAGCAATGGTGAAGAAACTAATGAAGATGACATTCATGCTACTCCCGTTGATGGAGAAATATTGGTAGCTATGAAGGTATTGCACACTCAGCCAACGGATGAGCAACATATTCAAAGAAGAATCATTTTTCACACTAAGTGCCATGTACAAGGCAAGGTTTGTATTCTTGTCATTGATAATGGTAGTTGTGTCAATAATTGTTTTTTATATTTAGTTATTACTCTTGATTTACCTTGGAAGGCACATCCTAACCCTTATAAGTTTTCTTGGTTAACTAATAATTGTGAAATAAGGGTGGAAAGACAAGTTGAAGTTCCCTTCGAAATAGAAAAGTATAAAGATAAAGTTTTGTGTGATGTAGTTCCTATGACTGTTAGTCGCACAATTTTGGGGAGACCATGGCAATATGACAGAGGTGCGGATCATCATGGTAGAAAGAATGTCTATCAATTGTCTATGGACAAGAAACTTGGAAACTTTATATCCTTTAACTCTTAGTGAAGTTTGTGAGGTTCATAAAAAGATGGCCAAGAGAAGAGACCAAAGAATGAGAGATGAGTTGAAAGGAACGAGTGATCTCACCCTTGAGAGAGAAAAAGAAGAGATTAGAGCAAAAAAAAATGAGAGAAAAGTCATGAGTCAAGTGAGACAAAAGGCCGACTATACAAAAGTGAGAAGAGATTGCTTATTTACAAGTAGTAGTAAGGTAGATAAGGCAATTTGATCAAAACAAACAATTGTTGTGCTTATTTTCAAAGAAGCCGAGAGCAATTGTGCTCTAAGTACTTTTGATCTAACACATTCTTCTCTTCCAAGCCTTGTTTCTAGTCTTTTGCAGGAATTTAAAGATGTCTTTCCAAAGGAGTTACCAAAAGGACTACCTCCAATCCGAGGTATTGAGCATCAAATTGATTTTATCCCAGGATCCTTAATCCCGAGGAAACTAAGGAGATTCAAAGGCAAGTTTTTGAACTCCTAGAAAAGGAGCATGTAAGGGAATCTCTAAGTCCTTTTGCTAGTCATGTTATTTTGGTACCTAAGAAAGACGGAACTTGGAGATTATGTACGGATTGTCGAATTATTAATAAGATAACAATTAAATGTAGACATCCTATTCCTCGTTTAGATGATATGCTTGAATATTGCATGGTGCCATGATATTTTCTAAAGTAGATATCAAATTCGCATGAAAGAAGGTGATGAATGGAAAACTACTTTTAAGACCAAATATGGTTTATATGAATGGATTGTCATGCCATTTGGATTAACTAATGCTCCAAGTACTTTCATGAGATTAATGAACCATATATTTCGGGATTTTTAGGTAAATTTGTTGTGGTTTATTTTGATGATATACTTGTTTATAGAAAGAATTTAGAAGAGCATGTTGAACATTTTATACTTGTTTTTAATGTTTTAAGAGACCAGATTTTATATGCCAAGCTTGAAAAGTGTGTCTTTTGCTCTAATTTTTTTTGGATATATTGTGAGTTCTAATGGAATAAGTGTTGATCCCTCAAAGATTAAAGCAATACTATAATGGTTGATTCCAACCAATGCAAGTCAAGTAAGATCTTTTCTTGGTCTAGCTTCTTTCTGTAGACGTTTTATACGTGATTTTAGTACTATTGCTGCTCCATTAAATGAAGTTGTTAAAAAGGAAGCTGGTTTTAAATGGGAAAAGCCGCAACAAGATTCCTTTGAAAATCTTAAGTCTTTGCTTACTTCTTCTCCTATACTTGCTTTGTCTAATTTTGATCTAACCTTTGAAGTTGAATGTAATTCTTTAGGAATAGGTATTGAGGCTGTTTTGCCACAAAACAATCGACGTTTGTCGTTCTTTAGTGAGAAACTAAGTGGTGCTACACTAAATTATCCAACTTATTATAAGGAATTGTGTGCCATTGTTAGAGCATTGGAAACATGGAAACATTACGTAATGCCTAAAGAGTTTGTTGTTTATATGGATCATGATCCTATTAAATATCTAAAAGGGAAAGGGAAGTTGAATAAAAGACATGCTAAATGATTTTCTTTCATTGATACTTTTCCTTATGTTATCAATTATAAAAAAGGAAAAGATAACATTGTAGTTGATGCATTGTCTAGGAGATATACTTTGATTTCTTTTATAAGTACTAAATTGCTTGGATTTGAATATATTAAAGATTTATATGAGCATGATTAGGATTTTTCAACTATTTATCAAGCATGTAGTACTTCATCTTTCCAAAATGATGCGGATCCGAGGTACAAATACCAAGGTTCGGCTTAAAGGCCCGTCATTTCTCTATCTCGAACAGTTTATGGGGGAATATAATCAACAATCCTCCTGTAAAGTTGATTATCAATCGGTGCTGAAACACCACAAGAAGTATAAACCAAACTTATTGATAAAGTAACTCAAAGTGATGAATGAATTCTACATAGAAATTCAAATACAAAGTAACTAAGGAATAACCTTAAAATATCATATCAAGTCTAGCAATAATCTAGTCGAACTCTCTATTAAATAGAGGGATTATTTCCGCTAGTACAACTCAAACAACAATAAGGAAGAGTCCTACTTTAGGTAAGACTCTTGAATCCTAAATTAAGTAAACTACCTAAAACAAAACACTACCTAACATCAAGGACAACATGTCCTAATATTTAGCTAGCTTATTTCGGCCAACATGGATAATTAAACAATATATTAAATCTGAAAATATAATTAAAGTCCAGAATAGACTTTAATTATCAAATGACTAAAATACCCTTTCAACCGTTCTCCTTCCAATTATGTATCTTTCCTTCAAATGCTATTAGATGGCTTTGATCCTTGTGTCTAGCTTTATTTGAAGGCTTCTTTAACTCTTGAACCTTTAGAATAGAGACTTGCAACACTTGGAACAAAGGCTTGACTTGAAAGCTCGTATTTAGAATGGATGAGTTAAGTATGGGGTCATTTATCCAAATGACCTCTTTAAGCTTCATATATGATCCCGTATCACAAAAATTCTTTCGGCATGAAGGATTTTTATTTAACGAAAATAGATGGTGTATTCCTTCTTGTTCATTACGTGAATTACTTGTTAGGGAAGCACATTCTGGAAGGTTTATGGGACATTTAAACATAGATGGATTTTCTAGGGTAGAGTATATACAAAAGATTCATCAACAAGTAAGTGAACAAATTGCCAAGAAGAATGCATCCTATGCTAAAAATGCCAATAAGGGTCGTAATGCACTTTTTTTTTAGCCAGGAGATTGGTTTGGGTGCATCTAAGAAAGGAAAGATTTCTTAATGCTAGAAGGACTAAGTTGCATCCAAGAGGATATGGACCTTTTCAATTTATTTCTAAGATAAATGACATTGCTTACAAGCTTGATCTAAGAGGTGAGCATAGTGTAAGTACTTCCTTTAATGTTACTGATTTATCCCCCTTTGATTTTGACACATATCTAGAAGATTCGAGGACGAATCCTTTTGAAGAGGGAAGGAATGATGAGGACACATCCAAGCTGCCTAAATCTAGGCATCCAAGTGATCCATTGATCAACATTCAAGGTCAAGTGACAAGAGCTAGAAGGAAAGACATGAACCAAGATTTAACTACATTAATTCAAGAGGTCCAAACTAAGGAGGAAACAAGGACACTCTTAAATGATTGTACTTGTTCAAGACAAGTTCATCTCATCAGTCTAAAGGAGATTATTCATGAATCCTTTACTCAAATTGGCTAAAGTGAATTTTTAGAAAGTTTGTCATTTAAATTCTATCTTAGACTTTAATTAATTTTCAACTTTTTATTTTATTATTTAGCCGAGTTTAGCTTTAATAAAGGACATGTGGTCCAATTAGTTATTTAGATTATAGCAAGTACTAGTTTATGTTAGTTTACTATACTTGTGATTGCTTCAGTATTAGTAAAATTAGGACTCTTTGTAAGGCTTGGCCGAAATCCTCTTTCTCTATTTAAAGAGATTTCAGCCTCATTATTACTTAGACTTGATATAATATAATTTGTGAGGTTGTTCCTTCATTCCTTTGTGATTGAACTTCTTTCATTGTTACTGTATCAACAAGTTCGCTTGTTGTGGTGTTTAAGCATCCATTTGAGTTCTTCTGCCAAGGTAGCTAAGTGCTTATCACTGCTTAGAGGTCTTGTGTGTCAAATTCTTTAAAGTCTTCTGCTAGGGTAGCTAAGTTCTTATCGCTGCTTAAAGGGTCTTAGTGAAGCATTCATGTGAACTAAGTTTTAAGAAGAGAAAGATCCTTCTTTTCCTTTTGTGTTGAATCTTGATAAATCTGATTATCAAGGTTCTTCATCAGGTTCGGTCCACCAGGATACCCTGCTTCTGACTAAGCCTGCTACTTTGGTCGACCGGGATATCCTTCCATTTCTTGAGACAATTTGACCATAACTTTGATCGACCGGTGCCTTGTGCGGTCGGTCAAAATTCCCCAATTTTATGCAAAAACAATGCATTTTTGGTACCCATTTTCTTTTGGTTCATTGGGGATTAGCTTTGTGTGGGGGGGGGGGTCCTTTTCAACCCAAATTAACTTTGCACCTCTATTGATTTTCTTCTTAATGATGCAACAAGTAACATGGTGACCACATTTACCACAATAAGAGCATTTAGCTTTTTGCATAGTGGCATGTGAAGTTCTAGCAACAAAAGAAGTAGAGTGTGCATGCGTGTGTTTGTGTTTGTGCTCTAAACAAGTATTAACATGAGAGTCATATGGAGCATCAAGCATACTTCTATGTATATATCTAGGGCATGTGCACTTGTCCACATAAGAAGTAAGAATATCAAGTTTATGCTTTAACAAATCAAACTCAACAAGTTTAGGATTGGAATTATTCATCGTGTCAAGCAAATCAGGATTTTACATAGTTAAAGCATCAATGGATAAGAGCATGCAATCATGTTCTTTTTCTAGAACGTTTAAAGAGGCAAGAAGTTCATTGTATTCAACTTGCATTTTAGATCTTTCTTTTAGTGAGCAAGCAAGTTTTTCACAAATAGTTTTGTTCTTCTTTGATATCTTTTTCAACTCATTATATAAATCAATTAAGAGCACATAAGGATCATCATCAATATCATAATCACTATCTAGAGTTGAATTTGAACATATTACCTCATTCATTACTCAAGGATTTTAGACTTTGGATTACAAGTT
Source organism: Vinca minor (assembly GCA_026122235.1). Taxonomy (NCBI): domain Eukaryota; kingdom Viridiplantae; phylum Streptophyta; class Magnoliopsida; order Gentianales; family Apocynaceae; genus Vinca; species Vinca minor. The sequence goes on from JAOCZM010000265.1 coordinate 69,270, forward strand.
GATCTTCTTCATCAATTAGTCCAATGAGGCACCTTGAGTATTCTTTTGAAGGATCATCATTGATGATTGACATGTGGTTTCTTGATTAACTTTCCAAACCTTTGTTGACCTTGAAACATGAGTCTTTGCTTGGAGTCTTAGCTCGTTTTACCATTTCTTGGGGTTCCTCTTTTCACTATGAAAGTTACATCTTTTGGAACGTACCAGATAAGCTTGAGAATTTCTAGGTACCTTTTGTAAAAGTCCTTCAATGTTAATTTCATTTCTCAAGTGGCATGTGTGTGTGCAATGGTCAACATTATCAATATTAATATTACATGAATGATTATCATAAGAGTTAAGCCAGGAATATCAAGAATCATTCAAGTTTGTGATGTTGCATCTCATAAATAGCTTTGCTAAAGAATCATATAACCTATGAAGGTCATGCCTTAAGCTATCTATATTAACAGGATCAATGCAGGTGTACGATGCAACATCAAATGCATTGGAAGCATAATGATCAAAATCACTTCTCAAATATTTAATATCATCAATTAATAAGGAGTTGAGAGAAAATGAATTCAATACCTTAACTTTCTTACCAAGTGATGATGATTGTAGATTATCATTGAAGTCTTGGTCATCTTTTGAATTTTGAGCTTTCCAAGAGCTATGGAGTGTTTTTCATATTTTCCTTTTTGAACATCTCTGTTTCAAGCGAAAACGGAAGGTTTGTAAGGATAATTTCATGGAGGAAATTTCATACAGGAAGATGCATTACTTTCCTCTCACTCCTAGGCTCCAGAGGTTATATACATCAAAGGGCACTGCTGAACACATGAGATGGCACAAGAATAGTGAACAAGAAGATGGTGTGATGTGCCATCCTCGAGATGGAGAAGCATGGAAACTTGATAACACGTATCCCAAGTCCGCTCTTGAGTTGAGAAATGTACGCCTTAGTCAATGCACTGATGGGTTTTCTCCATTTGGTATGTCAGGTAAACAATATTATTGTTAGCCTGTTATGTCACTCCTTATAATATTCCGACTTGGATGTGCATGAAAAATCCGGTCATGTTTTTACAATACTTGTTCTGGGTCCAAAAAATCCCAAACATAAATTGGATGTGTACATGCAATAATAAGGGACCACCCAAGGAGCTACCTTACTCAAAGGATCCCTCAATCAACATTCAATGTCCTATTACAAGATCAGGGTTTAGGAAGACTCATCAAGACCTACTTACATTCATCTGAGGAGTCAAAGCTAAAGAGGAAGCCAAGCTAAGATTTGAAGATGACGTTCAAGTCAACCTCATAACTTTTCAAAGTGTTACAAATTGCCCAACTGGGCAAAGTGGCTAAAAAGGCATTTTAGGAGCTTTGTTAGATTTTCAGATTTATATTTATTATTATGTGTTTTAGGCCGCATCGTGTTAGTGGTGCTAGAATGAAGGACATGTTGTCCATGTGTTCATTTAGTGTTTCTTTTATAGAAAGTTTGTTTTACTAGATATAGAAGAGCCCTAATTAGAATAAGATTGTTCCTTTGTGGGTTTCATTCATTCTTGAGTTATTGTATCAACAAGCTAGTTTCACTTGTTATGGTTTTTCAGCCCTCATTGATAATTAACCTTCTAAGAGTTGCGTTGATTATATTCCATTTTGAAACTATTTCAAGAAGATAAAGATCCGTTTCATCCTTTTGTTGTTGGATCTTGATACAAATTATCAAGTTTCCTCGTCAGTTGGTATTAGAGCTGTAGGTTGATCTCTTTCTTGGTGTACATTTACTGCTTTCTTGAAAATTTTCTTGTTTGCTTGGATTAAAAAAAGGTCAAAAAGATTATTCAAGGCCGAGAGTAGTGTTTCATGTAGTGAACATAAGTCAAAAGAAAACTTATTGATCCTTAGTGATGCAAAACCGTGATGTTTTATATCAAGGTTCGGCTTTTAAGCAGATCTTTCTCTATCTCGAATTAGTTTCTATGGGAATACACTTAACACAACTCGGGGCAGGCTAAGTATCAATGTAGGCTAAAACACAACAACTAGAGAAACAAGCTAGTTGATACAGTAACTCAAAAGAATATGAAGTTCTACCGGAAGTTCATAAACAAGTATCAAAGGAATAACCTTAATCAAAATATCAATATATCAAGTCTAAGTAAAAGGTGGCCGAAAATACTCTTTAAGTAGATGTATTTCGGTTCCAACTTGAACTAGGAAAAGGGAAATAAGAGTCCTTGAAGAATTAAGACTCTTGAATAACTACTTGCTATCAAGTAACTACCTAAAAAAGATAATAGGCACATGTTCCTATTATCTTGGCGGCTAAATAGAAGTACCTACCAAAATAATGAAGAGTCCTAGTTGCATTAGGACTCTTATTAACCAACTTACTAACACATGGACAACATGTCCTTTATTATAGCAACTACTTGCTAAAATGCTTTTAAATTCGTCCCAATTCTGGAGAGCTTGTTGGGCCAACTTGTACTACTATTTTGGATATCAAGAAGGCAGAATCTGATCTTGTGATTGAAGGGATTCATGGGCGGAAACTCGTTCCAAACACCCATGAGTCCTCCCCTGAAGGATCCGCTCATACAAGTTCGATTCGGTAAAACAGTGAAAAACTTACGTTTCTTGTATTCAAGAAGCTACTTCTTGAATGCAGGATGACGTTTCTTGGATGCAAATCTGCCACCAACGGAATTCCCTTTGCAGAATGTCCCTCTACTGGTATCCACGCGACGAAACGGGCGGCGAGTGCTAGCTCTTCGTCTTTCGGAGTTTTGGAATTTTGAGAGAAAAGGGAGACCAAAAACTGAAATCAGATTTCAGAGAGTTGGTGATTTTGCGTCTGGAATTTCATTAGCCTACTAGGTTTCGGCTAAGAGATATTATATAGAGTGTGAGAGTTTGTTACTAGAACAACTCCTACCTCTACTCAACTTCTCTCGGCAGTGGGAGTCTCAGAATCCCACGTTCCCTAGACTTTCGCTGGTAGTGGGAGTCCTTATCGGATAATAACTCCCAGGTAATCCCAGCTATAGATAAAATACCGAAATTGCCCCTATCTCTAATTCGAATAATAAACACTTTATTATTTTCAGAAAGACAAATGTCAGATACAATGAAACTAGACACTTTCTGGATTCATTGAATCTGGACATGAAGCTCGTTAGCTCGTCTATGCGTGTGACCCTGTAGGTTCATATCATAATGGCAATGAAAACACACTTAGTAGTAGTATGTGTTCATAAATCACAAGCGGTCCCTAGCAGGACATTGTGACTACCCAAAGTGAATGAATATACAACGGAACCTAATATCAATCCACTATTTAATCCCTTTGTCTCGCGATATCCTAATTAAGCATAAGGCATGGTAGTCGTCACCCTTATTAAGCTTAATTGTATTTATGCTCGATCTCGTGTAGATTGTTCCAACAAATAGTATCTCGATAACCACTTTATCAAATACATTTGAGCACGGCCATGCATTTAGACAGTCTTTTCCCCTGTCGAGGGGCCCATGGATATCTCTCTCAATAATAGAGG